>BQNB010001796.1:95404-133452 GCA_026074375.1 Tanacetum coccineum | reverse complement strand
TTAACAGGCTTGAAGATCTATCTAGGGCTGGACCTACAATCATATTATGTAATATGATGCATGTGTACATTACATCCGATAGTCAACGTCGCGACATCCCTTGAGCAGGATGCTTAATTAGCTTCTACTTCTTCTTTAATACACCAAAAGCTCGTTCTACATCTTTCTTTGATGTTTCGTGCTTCGTCTTATACAATATTCGTTTATGATCATTCGCACTCGGATTTTTAATGGATTTAATAAGAACGGATCATTGCGGATATATCCCATCAATAAGATAATATCCCCTTTTATAAGTCACGTTGTTTACCATGAATGGAATTTAGAGTACGAGCTATCACATTGAAATTTAGAGTACGAGCTATCACATTCACTAGTTGAACATAATGTATAGAATTACAGAACTCATAAAATAATAAAACCTACAAATAGCATTTGCGTAGGTTGATCGCGTACCAAGTTCGAGGGACTATCTTGTCCTCCATTGTTTGCAACTTGTAAGAGCCATTCCGAAAACACCTTCTGCTAACCCTGTATTGGTGGCCTTCCCACTTATTCGGACCCAGCTTCACCTGATCCTCACTCTGCTTGCCTTATTCCTTCGCATACACCAAAACTCTCCTGGCCTAAATCCCACCGTGCGTACTTTCTACTTGTTGTAGTACTGTTATTCATTTTTTGTAAACTATGTATCTGGCTTCTCAGTATGGTGCCGGACACCCGCTTCCTTCTGTTTCATCGTACCCGTTAGAAAAAATCATACCTATGTGTCTATCTGCGTTCACACATCTTCATTAAGTATTGAAAACATAACACTATGTCTACCCACTGAAATTCATCAACAGATCATTCGGTACGTGTGGTGAATATCAAATATACGGCATGCCTATTTCAGCCTAATAACCTGCTTCACTCCCATAGGTTAGGCTAAGGGTCTCGCGTTGACTTGCTTGATTGAGGTGTACGGGAATTGCGGCCCAAATGATATTGGCAATAAAACCATTCTCCTAATAAGCATAATATTCTGTGGCGAAAATCACCCAATTCTAACAAACCCCTGCTTTTAATCTCCTATTCCCTAAAACACACATGGTTATGGATTCCTTCCACATAAGTGCTACCATCGGCATTTGCCCTTTCGACTAAACTGTCTTAGCCTTGCGAGATAGCTACCGCTGAATTACATCTGTTTGAAGAGATCTCCAAACCTTTTACACCAACTTTGAAGGGGTCGCCTTACTATTGTGCCCCATTGTCTCTCGTGACAATGATTCCTCTGGAGAACCATAACTGCCCATATGAGGTTGTCTCACACGAACAACAGAATTATCTGCCTTGCCCGTTTATTCTTGACCCTACCCCGGCTTTTGAACCTCTACCCACTAATGGTGAAGTCCTAATGTACAATGGCGCACCAATTACCGAACTTAGTCTCCTCCTCTGGCCACAAAGTTAACGGACCAAGTTATGTCCATTATCACCTACTGTAGATAGCGAAGAAGAACTCTCACTGGGGCCCACATAATGGAAGTCATTGAGTCGTACTTCGAGAAGATCTCGGTGTCGGAGGAGTGAAGGTATCTGGCAATGACAGTCACACTTATCTAATCCTCTGTCTAAGCGTCTGACATGCAAGGAGTGGGTACAATACAACAACCTTTATCTCGCGAGAGCCTTCCTTACTTCACCCATAGACTCTAGGACCCACATAGCATTCCGCAAGATCACACCATGTGAATTTTCACTCGACGATGACATAATTTGCTTGAAGAGATGTCCTGACACATCCCGCCAACACTAGAATCAAATACCACTCAGATTGAATAGGACCCCTGACTACATTGTTAATATTGGCCTATCTTAGGCCGCAGAAGCCTCCGGCCAATCGTTGTTATATCGGATTTGGTACTCATGTCCTCCTCCAGAGTATTTGATGATCGTTGAGTCATCCAAGTTTCGGCCCTCCTCTTCTACAATAAGTTCTTGTACTTCTTGGACCTACGTTGACCGTCATTCAGACCTCGACAAATATTCTCTTTGGTAAGGTTGACTGGAACGGCACAGGTAGCTAGTTGCTTCAATACATCCGGCCTTCTGATATTTTCTCTTGGTATGTTTTTCAATGGAGATCGTTCTTAAAATTACGGAATGTTACTTTCCTAGCTTTGGCTACTAGTATATTTGATCATTGAACCGTTACTAGCTTCATACATTCCATTAATCTGACTGGCCACGAGCTTGGAATCTACCTTAACCTCTATCCATAGGACATTCATCATTCGTGTTATTACACGAAGACCCTGCTAGGAAAAGAGCTCATATCTGCCTCGTTATTTGTGCTGGAAAAATGGATTAACCGAAGGGCATAAGCATACAATCCACTCTACAGGTCCAGTGTGTAAGAAATAGAGACCGCTCCTGAGCCTTTTCGACCTTGCTGCCCCATCGTCTGTAAAGGTTCCATGCCGTCTGTTTCGTCTATCACCTGGAGAATCTCCGTCACCCAATAATATTCATCTTCCCCTTTCTCATCGGGGACAGTCCAAAAGGAATCTTCTTGACATTGACCTTATATACTGCGGCATTCCACGGTATAGAGACGAGATTTCTTGCGGTATGTTCCACTATCTCCACTGCATATTTTCTGCATAGCTATCCCCGAAACGCTTCTGTCACTACTAAGTCTAGATGTTTTTTGATTGCGGCTTGGAGTCCGTGAGGACCCTTTTTACCGGAATGACCTTCAAAATATCTTCTTCTAGCCTTCTTGAGTTCATGTTAACTAAAGTACGCGAGCCAATTTCTCACAGAAGACGGAAGCAAAAGTTCCTCGTTGCCATTAGCGAGATTTAGTGTTGCGTAGATTTAGCGCATACTTCGCTACGGACCTTGCCTTCCATTCCGGTCCCCATCAAAAAGTACAGACGGAATCGACTCCCTAGATACCCAGGTATGCGTACATAAATGTCTCTTCCGGAAAAGGTGGAGTGTCACGACACAAAGTGACATGCAATCAGTCTCATCTCATCTGTTGAAAAATGCCTCTCTGGCTCCGGGTCCCAACTCGGTCACTCGTGCTTACTTCTCCTTTGCTTATATTTTTGCGACGATGTGCACGAAAGAAACAGGGAGACGGCACCATTTCTCGCTGATTGGCAAAAAAGAGTTTAAAGAAGCCTAGTTTTCACCGCTGAGGCTTAGCATCTCTTTTCCAATGAATTTTACAGGAGATTGAAGATTATGAATAAAGCTATCGCTATTATTAGAGATTACGCGACACCGGAAAATTCCCTTCCGAAGATGACCATGTACCCACAAAAAAATTGCCTACTCCTCTACTCTCCTAACGAATATATATTATGGGATTTAAAACTTCAATGGTTTGATTTGTCCTACAAGCTTTACAATGATCTCCGCTATATCAGACCAAGAGACTTGTCCTCTATCTTCTTACTTTAGATTAACCTAAATCAATCTACGATGCTTTCCAAGGATTTCCTTCCTATCTGGTTTTCTACGAAGGCTCTGAGCTACCAAAGTCTTTGACATAAGTGGACCACCCGGTCGTTCCTTTAGAAAAAACCGAACGGCATCCCGTATAACAATACGACTCCATGACACCGGTAGAAAGCTGTTTTTTTTACTCTTCAACCTCTTTGAGCCATTATGAGATTCTTGTATGATACCCTACACATGTAGGACATCCAAAGCGAAACACTTGTACTTGCAAAAACCCCTCACCGCCTCGACTTTGTTCCTTGCTCCGTGTAGAAAGCTGTTTTTTCTTCGTCCTCTTTTGCCATTTGGATTTGATGATACCCTTTGTAGGCATCCAAGAAACACTTGTACTTGAAACCCATAACCGCCTCGACTTTGCAGTCTATGTTAGGTAAAGGATAATAATCCTTTGGGCATGCCGAGTTCAGGTTTTTGAAATCGATGCACATTCTCCAGGATCCGTCACACTTCTTGACTAAGACTGGGTTGGAGATATATGTCGGGTATTTGACCGGACGGACTATCCCTGCTTTGATCCATTCGGTTACTTCCTTGGTAACTGCCCCGCTTTTTTCTGGGGAGAAAGTTCTTCTCTTTTGACATACTGGATCGAGGGAAGGGTTTACATTGAGAGCATGCTCTATGACCTTTCGAGGGACCCCAGTCATGTCGGCAGGTTCCCAAGCGAACACCTCCATGTTGCCTTTCAGAAGCGTTTTCAGTTGCTCCTTACAGCCCTTGGAGAGTCTTCCTCCAATGGTGACCATTTGGTCTGGAAAGCTGGGGTTGACAATTATCTGCTCGGTAACATCCACGCCCTCTTCTTCTTGGGGCGTTTCTTCCCTTATCATCTGTTTCTCTTCTCTGAGTCGGCATTCAGCAATTGTGATTGTTCGAGCGATCAAAGTAGCTATTCCCTTTGGAGTTGGAAATTTGATCATTGAATGAATAGTTGATGGGATGGCATGCAGTATCTTCAGGCCTGGCCTCCCCAGTATTACATTGTAAGGGGATGGTGCGCGGATGATTATGAATTTCATTGATGTCCTCCGGCTCAATCCTTCATTCCCGAAGCATACTTCCAGGTCAATTTTTCCCAAGGGTTTCGCTACCTCCCCTGCGAAACCCACCAAATCCGTTCTAGTTTCCCTGAGTCCGGCCCTCACTTTCTCCGGAAGGTTCTCGAAGCAATGTTCGAACATGACCTCCACCGATGATCCTTCGTCCACATAGACCCGCCTTACGAGATATCCTTCAACCTCTGCTTCTATTATCAGTGGCTCGTCCGACGCATCATCTGTCATAATTGGCGGGAAAGAGATAGGGGTGTTCATCCAGGACTCCGTTGCTTCGCGGTCCTTTCGTTTCTTCTTTTTAGAAGAGTGAACGTTGACCATGTTAATTACCTTCTGTACTGGAGGGTTTCTGTTTTGTCTCCTTTCCACTCTTTGCCTCAGGTCTTTCATCAAGTGATTCAGCTTTCCCGATTCTAAGGCGATTTCTAGTTGCTTTCTTAATTGGATACAATCATTTGTGTGATGACCCTTATCCTGGTGATAATCACAATATTTGTCCGGGTCGCCCGTCCTTAACGGATTAGCCACAGGTCTTGGTGGTGGTAATTGTAGTTGCGTTTCTGTTGCCAGTATTTCTTTAGGGCACTTTGTCAAGGAATCTAATAAAAGTATCGGTACGGCTCTGTTTGCTTGCTCCCTTTGGGGGTATGGAGCTCTGTAATCTCTGTGTCTTCCTGTATTGAAGTTGTCTCTGGCCTTGTAAGAATTTCTATAGTCGCCCTTTCAGAAATCTTTTCCCTGGCTGTTCTGACCATCTCGGTCGTCTCTTCTGGAAGCTGGAAAAGTCAGTCGCTGGTGGACGTCTCGTGACCCTGCCGGGAAAGACAATCGATGATGAATGTCTCGTGATTCTCCTGGTGGTAATTCCGTAAGGGCGTACGCCTCCTCGGCCCTTACGAACTCATCTAAACGTTTCATCATTTCATCGACCGTCTTGGGCACATTACTAGCAAAACGCTTAGCTAGTTCAGGGGGATTTTAAAGGAATCATGATTGACAAAATCTTCATAAAACGTTCTTGACGAGGTTATCCACCTTTAGATCTGAAAGTAAGACAGAAAACCCGTTAGCTCGCCCCGGGTGTTGACCCAGGACCAAGCTCGGACGTGAAAGTAAGTACTTTTGTAAGAGCCGAAGGGGCTATGAGTAATAAATGTGTGTGTGTAGTGTAGTAAAATGCTGCCTCTCAAGTAGTAAATGCTTGGGTATTTATACTACTTGAAGTACTGTTTGGAAGTACTGTTCTTGACACCTTGGGAATGAAGGAGACGACCTATGCCTAGCATTTGCCTTGGGTGTCGGTACTCCTTGGAGACATCGCTCCTTAATTCCTGGGATAGTGATGTTGCATAGGTACTTGTTATTATCCAACAGTTTGAAGATTTGTCCTTCTTTATCGAGTCTAATGTTTTGTCTCCTTTCGGGTTGATGTAGTACGCCCGTCCGGACCCATATGACCCGTTCGGATATAGGGCCCGTCCGGGATATACGCGGACATAACCCAAGCTGTGAAAAGTGTACAAAACTTAAGAGAGCTAATGCATTTATATATATATAAGCCGATTGTGTGCAAATTTGAGTCCTTCCAGCATTCTTTAACAGCTTTTATTGTTTTTGGTTATAAGAAAACCAAAAGCCTTTTTAACCATTTACATCCAACTCATTCTAATATAAAAAGAGGAATCTCAAACAAACTTTAACCTATACATCTGAACTAAACCTACCGCTTGATTGTGTAAGTTTTTTCTTTATTATTTGTTTTGCTAATTGCAAGCAATCATATAAGCCGTCCAAGTCTGTTTATAGACCTCAGTTTCTATAGTTGGCAACTTTCATCCAGTTTTGTTATTGGTGGATTTGCCTATTTAATTTTTTCCTGATATATGGGTGTTAAAAAATTTCTAATTACCAAGCTTTTTATTTCTGCCCGGACTAAAACTTAAGACTAAGGTTGAGTCACCACTTTACAATCACACCCTCACCAGAACTATGGTGGAATATGCTTCTGCTGTAAGCTCACTTTTTGTCTGTATTATGTACTATAAAAGGGCATTATTAAGAACATGTCACGTTGAAATAATGATGATAACCAAAAGTTGTCTTTATGAATATGCAGGTTCACACGACAGATTCAACGGAGCTTTTTACGTGGACTTGGTGGATGGTAAGAGGTAAAATGAAGGGTTACTTACGAGCATCATTTTGGAAGGTTTATTCGGAGTTTTTTGTATCGGAAAAGTTAATGAGGAAATGGGGGAGAAAGGTTCCGACAATGGATGTAGTGGTCGAGAGCATCGTGGAGGTTGTTGGTGGCGATGAGCGGTTTTAAGGGTGGTTAGTGAAGGCATGAAGAGAAATATTTGATAGTGGTGTGTTAGAGATGGAAAAGGTAATGAAGTTAGAAAGAGGTGTTTGGTGAATAAAATATTGATATGTTACTTTATTTACTTTGTTTGGTTATAAATACATTTGAATGTAAAGTAATATCATGGTAATCATATTTGGTATGTATCTAAAATGATGAAACATTATTATATGAAAGGATATGTATGCGTGGAGTACTTACGGAAAAACATACTAATTATCATGATTTGTCTTTTAAATATGGAGAAAAATGACTAATTATCTAATGCCATTTGTTGCTATTTAGGGTTTAGTTTAGAGTAAATTCTCATTGCAATGTAGGATACGTTTAGGGTGTTCTAGCCTAAGACAATTTTTAATTATCTCAGAAGCTTCATTTTTCATGTATTCTAAATAATGTTGAATTTGAAAAAAGAACCAAAGTTCTTATTAAGACATGTTATTTTCAAATTTAATTGTTACATAGAAATTTGTTTATTTTTTCGAAACATCAAGCCCGATAGGTGAAGCTCAAACTCATCATAAGTAAAGCTTTTTCACTCATGTATATTTGGTTTAATAAAGCTCAAACTCATCATCTATAAGCGTAGATGACTAGACGAATGCCTAAATGATATGACTTTTAATTCACATAAGTAAAAGTTTGTTTTTTCTCAAAAAACAAACCCGGTGCAACGCACGGGTATGCACACCTCGTAATGACATAATATACGGCCGCATTAACATGTCAATACTAATAGGATTTTTCTAATATGTGCCCTGAGGACACATGATAAAGAGGGTCCCACAGCTTATACTTTAATGCAATTTAAACAAAATTTATTTTCACTTTTTTTCTTTTATTAATGCAAAAAAAAAAAATTCTCTTATTTTTCTTCTTTTTCAAAGTGATATTTTTTTTCACTTTTACATTTATTATACTTATAATTTAACGCAACATTTAGAATTTTTTTAATTTCTTTTTTTGAGCGTTGCGTTAAATATAAGTATAAGTATAATATAAAAAAATTGTCACTGTGAAACAAAATAGAAAAAAGAAACAAAAAATTATATGAATAAATTAAAAAAAAAGTAAAAGGAAACAGTTATAAGCTAATTTTTTTCGCTTATCACTTTGAAAAAAAGAAGAGGAAAATGATAAAATAGTTGTATGAATAAATAAAAAAAAGAGAAATTTAGTCTAAATGTTACGTTACATTATAATATGATAAGTGTACAAGTGGAAACAAAATTATCACTTAGAAAAAAAACAAAAAAACAAAAAGTTGTATGATTAAGCGAGAAAAAGGTAAAAAGAAATTTAGCCTAAACATTACGTTAAAATATAAGTATAATAAGTCTAAAAGTGAAAAAAAAAATTATTACTTTGAAAAAAAACAAAATGTTAGTGTAAATATTACGATATTTAATTTATACGATCTTTTTATGTTTTGGTGATGACAAACATGTAACTTGTAATACGTAACGTAATGTGCGCAAGTTACTCGTAATCACAAATCATCAATGCATACATGCATCTACATCTCTCGACGTCTCAAGTCTACATCAACACCGACATTTGTTTGCACCCGACGTAAATCACGTAAGGTATGTACAAACAACATTAAACTTGTAGGATGATCAAAAAAATAAGTTTTTTGTCGCAAACTTTATATTTTTATAAATATAACAAAACAATTTCTCAAAAATTATTTAGACAAATTATTTTTGAATTATAAAAAAAATGTTTTATGTGGTAATTATTTCAAATTACAAATATGGCCATTTCCCCCTAAAACAAGTCTGTTTTTCACCAGATTTTACCTTCACCACAAGAAGACAAAAACAGAAGCGTCTGTCGGGGCGCCTCTCTTAAATACGGCAGTCCCCCAAGCGGCCCCCTAATATATCTGGGACCGCCGTTTCCTGACAGGCTGTTTTCAGCTCCTATAAATAGTGGGTCACTTCCAACTGTTTTAATAACCCTTTTGCACGAATTTCTTTCAATTCTTTCTCTCTCTAGATCTCACTAAATCTCTCTAAATCTTTGATCATTTAACTTGTTTAATCTTGTTTAAATGTGATCCAATCTTCTATCCTTTCCTTCTTCCCTCACGTGCAAGAGAAACACTTCGGTCATCTTCAAGATCCGAAGTTATGTAGTCTAGTTAGTTCATTTGTAACATTTGTTACATATAGACCGAGTCCATGTCTTTCGTTCTTGTGTAGTTGTATAGATCCGGATAGTGTATAAATCCGAAAGTGTTGATGATGTGTCGGTTATTATTTCGGTCCTCGAAATACAAGTATGGGTGGTAGATTGGTTCTAGCTAAGATTAGAACTTGATATCTAGCTTAGTGTCGGAAAATAATGTAAGCGACACGGTTTATGTGTTTAGGCCATAAAATACAAGGTTTGTTATGTTGGGCCATAAAACATAACGGGTTTGGTTGTACCCTAAGAAGAACTCGACATCAGCTTAATGTCTATAAATAATATATGCAACTTGTATGGTTTTCTCCGCCGAGAAAGGAGCTTGTTGACTAGTGAAATAACTTTCGAGTTGGGTACTCGGGGAGTGGAGTAGGGTGAAGAGGAGCTTCGTGACCGAACCACTATAAATCATCGTGTCCGGTTTGCATTTCCTTTTACTTATCTCTTTACGCTTTTATTTACATTTATCGCTTTACTTTTATATTTGCATTGTGTTCATGATTGTGTGGATAGTTTCGTATATTTTGTTAATTGTGATTGTGTAGTACTTTGTAGTTAATATTGTGGTTGACCTTGTATTGTTACGATATGTGCTAGTTATTGTAAATCTATTATCGACACTTCTCATATTACGTCTAACTTGATTGGCGATTTGATACAAAAGATTTAAAGTTTTTAAATGGAAACGTATTCACCCCCCCCCCCTCTATGGTTTCCACACACCAGTTGATCTGCTAGTGATGGTGTATTCAAAAGGTAATTGACGATCAGTAATTGCCACCAGTGAAATTCCTAGAACCTTATGGGACTTACTTTATTACAATAATATACTAGTAAGCATGTTTCATCCCATCTATGCCTCGAGTTTAAGGTCTCACCACTAAACCGATTAACTCGTCCAATCAAGAACTGTGATTATGTAACACAAACGTCTCACGAAAAAGTGTATAATCACCTTGGGATTGCAATCTACATACGTCTCACGTATAGTAAAAAGCAACTGCAAGTGTTCTTACAAATTGAATGGCAATAACTTATTAAAAAAGGTATAATATTTGACATGGCAAATATGTACGAAGAAGCATGAATACATTTTCGTATCATAAATTTTAATAAAACTTTACTCAATTAAGTTATTTATTATGGTATCACTTATTTTCTATACATCTCATGTATAAATAGTGTTACCTTTAAAAATTGACGATCAAACATGTTTTTAAATCTTAAAGATTTTTTATTGTCCTCATTTGACTTTTTGGAGTCAATTTTTTGCAACTTTGATCTTTAATATTTTTGTTTGTGTTATATAATACTTGATGCAAAATATATGAATGGATTGGTTTATAAATATATTTTCATTGGTATAATTTCAATAAAGTATTATATAACACAAACAAAAATATTAAAGATCAAAGTTGAAAAAAATTGACTTCAAAAAGTCAAATGAGGACAATAAAAGTAGAATGGGGGGGGGAGTATATTTTATTATGGGAAAAGATTAAAGAATGGTTAAAACCATTCAAACTCTAGACCATTCGCGACTTCCTAAATAGTATGCAAGGTAAGGAAACTACAACGTAGTCAGATATTATAAGGTAATTGTATCTACAAGACCGAAGTCTTGATGAGTCTCCCTAAACCTTATTCTTGCAACTTAATAGTACTTTTGCAAATTTCGTTATTGATAAAAATCAAATCTTTAATTTTAAAAACACAATATAAACTATTAAATTCAATTAATAGTCCATAATAAATCTTATTTCATAATAATTAGTCATGTTTATATTTATTTTTCGAAAAACCCTTTTATGTTCTCACAAGTCAAAACTTAAAATAAGACAATATAAACACAAAACTAATACATAGAACACTTATTTCAAAACACTTAACAATTAAGCCATGCAAATATCAATTATGATCCTAACTAACTAATAATTAAAGATGTATATATATTCATATAAGGCTCCTTCATCCAATGATTTCGGCCACCTCCATCGATATAATCGATTGCGTAAGCCATATATAAATATATAACACATAGCACATAAAATTTAAGCAACTTTAGGCCCCATTAAGACACAACTAAGGTCTTCCCTAGCTTTTAAAGTCGTAGATCTTACCAAATAAAATTTAATGTCTATGTTTTAATTCTTGATCATCATATTTGCATAAAAACCTTTTAACAATTAACAAGATTATATCATATATCCCTCCATGATAAATTTGCATGTATTTATCATGGACAACGAATTAACAATTAATTTGAACATAAACCGATCAATTAACAATTAAACGCATCAATTTTTAATCTTATAAAATTTCATACAACCTAGAATTCGTTTAATTAATTTTATAACCAATAAAGATTGAAACTTTATACATAAAGATCGAATCTTTATGCATAAAAACGCCCACATGGCTTAAAAAATTAATCAAGAACCCTAATATTGTCAAATTTTATTTCATGTAACTACAAATTCTATACGATGGCTCGTGATGCCACTGTTGAGTTTTTACAACTTTTAACCATTAAACACGAGTACGCAGCGGAAAGTAAACACGTATAGAATTCATAATTAACAAGATTTGAGATGTGTACCTTTTAGCAATAAACGTTACGCCGTCTTGAATATACGCGTGTGTATAAAAAGAATACCACGCAAGATCTAAATCAAGATCTCTCTACTTCGACACACACAATACGTTCTTAGCAAACAATGAAGTATGCTAGTACTAGTGGTGTTTAATAAATGATCACCTTCTTCTTGACAATCAACTAGAAACAAAACTCCTTGCGGTTTCTTTTGTGTTGAACCAAAACCAAAACGAAACCCTTGTGGTTTTTTTCTTTCGGTCGAACCAAGCACAAGAACCGAAACCCTTTGTGGGTTTTCGGTCGATCGAACAAAGAGGGAGAGAGGGAGAGATTTAGAGATAATTTTCTCAAAACATACATCAATAATGAATCCCTAAATCCCTTTATATAGCCTCTCAAACTTGGAGTGCAAGTTAAGCAATCCCACCTCCTTATGGAGGTGGTTCGACCGGTCTAAGGAAGGAAAAGGAAAGAACCGAAAACTTTCCTTTTTTCCGATTTTGCTTATTAGTCCTCCTATTAACATTTAACGACTAATATTATATTCCGTTAAATATTTAATGTATATTTAACGATCGTTTATTAAAACACTAATTAATATATTGCACTAATATATTAACTTCATTATTTTACGTATAAACGCGTGCGTCCCCATAGGCTCGAATAAATAATCTGGACATATATTATTTATCGTGTACATATTCCAACAGATCAGATGGGTCTCGGACGGGTGTGCAAGCGGTGCCATCGTACAAGACCTCTACTTAAAAACGACCACATTGTTATTGGTTTTGCATATAAATACGTAGCATATAAATACGTAGAATATAAAACATATTTGAGCTATATAATTCAAGTTTATATGCAATTTCTTTTTAGTTTACAAGTGTAATGAGTCATCTTTTTCTTATTGCCTAGGACCATCAAAAACCACGAGACGTCATGTTCTTGATGATTAGCATTACACCTAGTCTTATACAAAGTTGATCAAAGATGTTAAGACTCTTTTTCGTATCGTTGTTGGTCATAATCAATGAAATAAGTATTTTGTGTTAAATGATAAGATATTTATAATGCAACATACCTAAAAACCCTAAACGTTAAAGTAGTTAAAGGAACTCTTACAGTCTTATTGTATATGTTCAGGAGAACGCATTACCAATTGAGAATACGATGAGACCAAATGATCACATATCCAAAAACAAGGGATAATTCAATAGATGAAAGTACGTAACAATATAATCAAGAGTTCAAGACTATGGAAAGTCGACGCCATATACGTGAGGGGCCAAAGTTTTTCTTTTATCAAACTGAAATTAGGACGAGAAAGTACAAGCGAGTCGTGTCGTTTGCCAGCTTAACCATTCAAGGCCAAATAGTTGTATGTAAACAAAAACAAAGCAAAAAACCTTACGTTCAAACAGAAAATAAATAAAGATTGAGTGAAAAAGGTAAAAACAAAGTACTACTCCATATTTCACTACGAGAAATGCTGGATCCAAATTTTTTTTTACAAAAAGTATTCAGTTGATAGAGAGTAAAGCTTATGATAAAGGAGGGTATATGACTCATAGGTTTTTGTTTGTCAGTTAAGGGTTTATGGTAGAGGACGAGGTGGCTCTAAAATGTTAAAGTTCAAGAAGAACATGAAATAAGGTGAAGGGTAGACCTCAAATATGTTCAAAAAAAAAAGACCTCAAATACTAGTACTGTATTATTATATATCTATACGAGAGATATGAAAGTATTTTAATTGGTCGTAAGACCAAAGCCGGGTCAAATCCATAAAGAGAAAAATTTGTCAAGGTCTTGGAGCTATAGTCGGTGATTAATATGAATGAGAAGGATCAATTAGCCACCGAAACATGTCATGTAGTTCATTCATCAAGTGAGGTAGTTACCGAATCCTCTTACTTTATGATGAAGAAAACACTCATCATTGAAATGATATAACTTTAGACAATGAATATGATAAATTATTAAAAAAGTCAGAAAGATAATCACTAAAAACAAAAAGAACTAAAGCCACTAGAAATTAACTTAGAAAATGAGCAGAGAACTAAAAGATAAATTATATCTATCGAGGAAAAACAAGGGAGATTTTGACTCGAATGTGCCAGTGTGTCAAGTAACTCAAAAATTGAGAATGAAAAACTCAAAGATGAATCCACTAGATTAAATAAATTTGAAAAGAGTACACATTGCTTGAATGAAATGCTAAGAAATCAAAAACCCTCCGGTGATAAATTAGGTTTAGGGTTTAATTCATTTGAAGCATCATCTAGTGGAACAAAGGAAATAAAATTTGTAAAAACTCAGAAAAGGCGTCCTCTGATGGAGGTCCCTTAAATAGGGACGACCCCATAAACATGGGCGCCCCCCTTAATGTTCATGTGCAAGCCCCAAAAGTAAATAAGGGACCTCCACCAGAGACGCCAATAATCTATAACAGGTTCTTTTCAAAAATCTATTTTGGGTCCTAGACCAAAACACATAATTGTAAACAAAGTTAAAGTTCCGGTAGCTAGTGACAATGAAGTCAAACAATTTTATAAACCATTGTCAAAACCCGGAGTTGGATTTTCAAAACAAAACTTTAGATCAAAAACTCCACCTCCTAGAAGAGTCAATAATAATTATTCTCGTCCTAAAACACCGCAACCAAGAAGACATGTTGGTCATCAAAACCAACCTCATGGCTTTCCTATAACTTGAAACAACTTCCACACAAAGTTACATGCCATAGGAAATATGTCTTCCATTCGCACATCCTAACCAATTGCATCAAATGCAAGGGATGTTTGGCACTAACAACTTTGGACCCATGAGATATTAGGGACCAAAAATGTTTTGAGTTATTGTCTATAATAAATAGATATGCTTGGGAGTCGACTTGGAAACCCAATGAATGGATCCGAATAATAGCGGATGCTCCAAACATATAACGGGTAAGCCGAAAGCTCTTCACCACATACAAGGCATACAATGGACGTAATGTTGTTTTTTGGTAGTACATTCCGGTAACATCATTGGCAAAGTACGATTTCTAATGACACTCTCAAAATAGAAATTAAACATTTGAAACTTAGGATTTTAACTTGCTTAGTATAGGACAAATATTTGACAATAAGTGTAAGTAACTTCTCTGAACATGATAGTCAAAATCACTAGGATTTTAAAAGTCATAGTAGAGGTATTAGGAAGAAATGCTTATACGTAATAAATTAGGAAATAAGCCTAAGGATCAAATTTGTCTAGCAACGATTGATGAAAATTCCACTTTGTGACATAGGAGATTAGGTTACGCGAATATGCGTCTCATTCAATCGTTAGCCTCTAAAGAATTAGTTAGAAACTTACCTAGGATTAAGTTTGATCAACATTTTTGTGATGCTTGCAAAATTGGAAAACAAGCTTCACGCTAGTCACAAAGCTAAAGAATTTATCTCAACGACTAGATGCTTAGAACTTCTCCACATGGATCATTTTGTCTATCCGTCGTACGGAGTTACGAGGAAACAGATACACCTTAGTCATAGTAGATGACTACTCTAGGTATACTTGGACTAGATTCCTTAAGGATAAAACCGAAGCCGTTCGATCATTCCAAATTTTTTAGTAAGAAAATCCAAAATCAACTAGGATGTACAATAAGGTGTCAATAAGAACCGATCACGGGTAGAAGAATTTGATAATTAAGTGCAATTTTGGAGAAATTTGTGATGCCAACGGGATTGACTCATAACAAAATTCGGCTCCACACACTCCTAAACAATGGCGTGTTGCAAGGTTAAGTCTAGTCACATAAATATTCAAATGTGTGACAATGAAATTCTGAAATGGTCACACAAAATGAGTTCAAGTGTGGTTGTTTATGTTATTCTGGTACATTTAGTCACATAAATATCTAACTGTGTGGCCGTTCAAAAAACAGCATGTGTGATGAAATCCCAGATTTGTACTAGTTTCAGCTCCTATAAATAGTGGGTCACTTTTAACTATTTTCACAACCATTTTGCACAGATTTTTCAGTTCTTTCTCTCTCTAAATCTCACTACATCTTTCTACATCTTTGATCATTTAATTTGTTTAATCTTGTTTAAATGTGATCCAATCTTCTATCATTTCCTTCTTCCCTCATGTGCAACAGAAGAACTTTCGTCATCGTCAAGATACAAAGTTATGTAGTCTAGTTAGTCCATTTGTAACATTTGTTACATATAGATCGAGTCCATGTCTTTCATTCTTGTGTACTTGTGTAGATCCGGATAGTGTATAAATTCAGAAATGTTAATGGTGTGTCAGTTAGTATTTTGGTCCTCAAAATACAAGTACGGGTGGTAGATTGGTTCTAGCTAAGATTAGGACTCGACATCCAGCTTAGTGTCGGAAAATAATGTAAGCGACATGGTTTATGTGTTTAGGCCTTAAAATACCAGGTTTGTTATGTTGGGCCATAAAACTGTTAGGAATTATGTTTTCCTGAGTTAGTACTGTTAGTATTAGTTAGTTAGTACTGCCAATATATATGTTAGTACTGGTAATAGAGTTAGTACTGTTAGTAGTAAGTTAGTACTGCTAGCATATATAGATAGTACTGCTTAAGTGATATGCATGAGATATATTAGGGATAAATATGTATGATCACTTAACGCGTTTTGTAAGCCCATTAGGGTTTCCTTGGTGTATAAAAGGAACCCTACGGCACTAGTTAGATATACAAGTTTCACAAATATTCATAGTTAGTATTCTGTAATCTAGTAGATTAATAGTAATCAAAGTTTTGTTTTATTCATTGTTCTTCTTAGCAATAGATATAAGTTAGTCTCGCATAAACTTTATTGTTTAATAGTAATGTTTCTCTTGTTGTAGTTATTGGAGTCTATTCCCTGATGCTACAACAATTAACAGGCCAGAAAGACTATTAAGACTGGATCAACAAGTGGTATCAGATGCTTGTTGATGAACTCTGAGTAATGAAGAAACCCAAAACAGTTCTGTTATAAAACCTTTACCTTTCAGATTTTCATTAGCAGGAGAAGATGAATTTCACTGATGAAATTTCCATCACACACCTCCTCCAGTTCACCTCTTACATAACAACGCCCATCACACTCTGTCAACCTATGTAAACTTCATATCTGAAAGAAAGGTGAGTATGACAATATGGGCCATGATAATTGGAACATTACTTGGGACATAGTCGGACTATCCCTATATGAGAAATCACTACAAAAGGAAATGGTTCCAGTTAAAAGTCTCAACTGATAACAAATGGACAAATAAGGGTTCTGCCTCCTAAATCTACTGAAGAGTTTTTGGCTAGAGTAGGAAGATGTAAAGAAATGCAAGGGACTACCCGTCATGGTTATTACTCTTGGAAGGACCATTTAGCAAAAATTTCTCAAAATGACCTGATGCTAAGAGATGTGGGAAAGCTACATTCCAATTTGGTTGGCAATGATGCAAATCTAAGAAGATGCGAAATACATTTCTCAAGCAACAAATTTGAAAGCTTTTTTGTATCACAACTCAAAAGGATTGAAAAAGGTTTTGAGGTTTCAGAGGTCTTCCGAGTCAACTTGGAGTTTACATGGTGCGGTGTCTCCACTGAAGATGCCAATCAAAAGTTTCTTAGGTCTTTACCTGCTTCCTGGTCCTAAGTATCCTTGATAATGAGGACCCTCTCGCCAGTGAGTAGGGATACTATAAGTTTTGATGATCTTCTATATCAATCTTAGAGTCTTTGAGTACTGTGTTAAAGGTTTCTACTGCAATAATCTTCTAGCACACAGAATGTCGCGCGTTGTTTCTTCTGAATGCACTAGCAGTACTAATGAAGTTACTACTGCTTATGGGGTTTTTATACTTCTTTTGGCATAACTCCACAAAAGGAAGGTTCTTCATAGCCTCGCTCACTGATGGAACTCAAGTACTTTTCTTTGTTAATCAATCTAGTGCTCCACTCATTTAGTTCATGCAGGATCTTGATCAGGTTGATGAGTTGTGATTTTAGATAAGAGATGGTTTTGAATTGGCACGTCGGCCATGGATTACTATGAGTGTGAAGAAGTATCCTATATGGGAAGTCATACAAAAGGGAAATGGTCCAGTACAAGTCTCAACAGATACAAATGGACAAATAAGGGTTTTGCCTCCTAAAACTGCTGAAGAGATTTTGGCTAGAGAAAGAGAAAGAAAAGCAAGGACTACCTTGCTCATGTCTATACCAGAAGACCATTTAGCAAAATTTCACAAAATGACTGATGCTAAAGAGATGTGGGAAGCTATCAAATCCAGATTTGGTGGCAATGATGAATCTAAGAAGATGCAGAAATACATTCTCAAGCAACAATTTGAAAGCTTTTCTGTATCCAACTCAGAAGGATTGCACAAAGGTTATGACAGGTTTCAGAGTCTTCTGAGTCAACTTGAGATTCATGGTGCAGGTGTCTCCACTGAAGATGCCAATCAGAAGTTTCTTAGGTCTTTACCTGCTTCCTGGTCCCAAGTATCCTTGATAATGAGGACCAAGCCAGGAGTAGATACTCTTAGTTTTGATGATCTCTATAATAATCTTAGAGTCTTTGAGTCTGATGTTAAAGGCTCTACTGCATCATCTTCCAGCACACAGAATGTGGCGTTTGTTTCTTCTGAAAGCACTAGCAGTACTAATGATGTTAGTACTGCTTATGGTGTTTCTACTTCTTCTGGCCATAACTCACAAAAGGAAGGATCTTCATCATACACTGATGAACTCAAGTACTCTTTCTTTGCTAATCAATCAAGTGGTCCACAATTGGATCATGAGGATCTTGAACAGGTTGATGAGTTTGATTTAGAAGAGATGGATTTGAAATGGCAAGTGGCCATGATTTCCATGAGATTGAAGAAGTTTTACAAGAATACAGGGAGAAAGCTGCAGTTTGATGCCAAGGAACCAGTTGGCTTTGACAAGACCAAGGTTGAGTGCTTCAATTGCCATAACACAGGGCACTTTGCTAGAGAGTGCAGATCAAAAGGAAATCAAGAAAGCAGAAGGAGAGATGCAGGGAACACTGGATATAAAGCAAAAGACAATGGGAGGAGACCTGGAAAACAGGAGGAACCTAAGGCTTTGGTAACTCTTGATGGGGATGGTGTTGATTGGACTGGTCATGCAGAAGATGAGCAAGAGAACTTTGCTTTGATGGCTTACAGCAATTCAGGCTCAAACACTGAGGTAACATCTTGTTCAAAAGAATGTGAGGAATCTTATGCTAAGCTTAAGAAATTATATGATGAACAAAGGGAACAACTTGGTGATGCTAGTATAGAAATTCAAGCCTATACTCAAGCTTTAAAAAAGGTAGAAGCTCAATTAGTTTGTCATCAGCAAAATCAACTTGTTTATGAAGAAAAAATTAGGTTTATGAAAATTGATTTAGATGATAAAACTAATGTGCTCACATATCATAAGAAACTATTAGCAGAAGCTGTAAAAGAAAAGGAAGAATTAAAAACTAAACTTGAAAATTTTCAAAGTTCTTCTAAAGGTCTTAGTAAACTGCTAAATAGTCAGATGAGTGCTAAGGACAAATCTGGGCTTGGGTATGGAGATCAAATACATGAAGGTGTTTTAAGTTATAAAAATTAAGTTCTTGAAAGTGTATTTGAAAGTAGGTCTAGTGATGTAGAAGATAATCCTGTGTATGATAGATTTGCAAAAGTTGAAAGAATGCATGTAGTTCCTCCTCAAATGATAGGGATCTACATGCCTCCTAAATCTGATTTTGGAATAGATGAGTCAAATTTTACATATGGTCCAAAACAGTCTAAAACTAGTGAATCTGCCGCTAATACCAGTGATTCTGTCTCTTGTGAATCAAATTCTAGTGTAGAAACACTTGAATCTATGCCTAAACCAGCTGTAAATGAACCCAAAGCTGTCAGTAAACCTAAAGTTTGGTCTGATGCTCCTAATATTAAGGAGTATGAGTCAGACAGTGATGATGGATATGTGATTAAACCTTCAAAAGAACAGGAAAAACCTACTTTTGCTTTTGTTAATACTGTTAAGCATGTAAAAACTCTTAGGGAAACTGTTAAAGAACAAAACACATGTAGTCCAAGTCCTAAAGCTGACAAGAGAGACTGGAATGGTTTAATGTCTAAAAAGCTGGGTTTGGGATATGGTTTCACTAAAAATGCATGCTTTGTATGTGGTAGCTTTAGCCATCTTATTAGAGATTATGACTTTCATGAGAAAAGAATGGCTAAACAGATTGAATTGAACAAAAAGAAGGGTAAGGGTACTGGTCAAGGGGAGAATAGACCTATATGGAATAATGTGCAAAGATTGAATCATCAAAACAAGTTTGTTCCAAAAGCAGTACTAACTAAAACTGACATATTTTCAATTAATACTGCTAGACAAAATCTTTCTAGTCAAGCACCAACAACTAGTACTGCTAGGAAAGTTAATACTGCTAGATCCATTGTAAATGAAATCAGACCAAGACATAACTTTTATAAATCTCATTCACCTATTAAAAGGACATCTAATAGAACAACAGCACCAAAAGCAACTTTTGCAAATCATAAAGTAAATACTGGTGGGGATAAAATGGTTAGTGCTGTTGGGGGCAATAGGGAAACTGCTGTTAAGGCCTCAGCAGGTTGTAATCGGAGATCCAAAAGACATTACTAGAACAAAGTCTCCGAATACAATAGTGGATCAAATTCTAGTAAAAATGTCAATTCTAAAGATCCACTAGGCAGACCCAAGTCAGCAATGGCTTGGGTCGATAAGAGAAACTAATTTCTCTTATTTGATGTGCATGATGATCCACAAAAAGCTTTAAAGAACAAAAGAATTGTTGATAGTAAATGTTCTAGGCACATGACTAGGAATAAAGCCTACCTTTTTGAATATCAAGACTATAATGGTGGCCCTATTGCTTTTGGAGGAAGTAAAGGTCAAATAACTGGTAAAGGTAAAATAATAATTAGAAAGTTAGATTTTGAGGATGTGTACTTTATGAAAGAACTTAAGCAATTTAATCTCTTTTTGTGTTACAAATGTGTGACAAGAAGAACAAGGTTCTCTTCACTGACTCTGAATGTCTTGTGTTGTCTCCTGACTTTAAATTTCCTGATGAAAATCAAGTATTACTTAGAGTCCCCACACAAAACAATATGTATAGTTTCAACCTAGAGAACATTGTTCATACTAGAGGTTTAGCTTGTTTGATTGCAAAAGCCACAATAGATGAATATAACAAATGGCATAGAAGGCTGGGTCATGTAAATTTTAAAAAATTTAAACAAACTTGTGAAGGGAAATCTTTTAAGAGGTTTACCTTCAAAGATTTTTCAAAATGACCACACCTGTGTTGCTTGTCAGAAAGGAAAGCAACACAAGGCCTCCTGTAAGGCCAAGGTAGTGAGCTCTATTAGGCAGCCCTTACAGCTTTTACATATGGACTTATTTGGACCCACATATGTAAGGAGCATAAACCATAAAACTTATTGCCTTGTTATCACTGATGATTTTAGCAGGTTAGTTGGGTGTTCTTTTTAAGAACTAAGGATGAAACTAGTGGCATCCTTAAGGACTATAAGACAAATTAAGAACCAATTAAATCAAAAGGTTAAAACTATTAGATGTGATAATGGTACAGAATTCAAGAACAGGGACATTATTGAATTTTGTGGGTCAAAAGGGATCAAGAGGGAATACAGTAATGCCAGAACTCCTCAACAAAATGGAGTTGCTGAGAGGAAGAACAACCAGTGTGCAACAATGTGCAAAGATTAAATCACCAAAACAAGTTTGTTCCAAAAGTTAGTCTAATCTTAAACTGGCATATTTCCAGTTCATAATGTTAGACCTAAACTTTTTGGTCAAGCAGCAGCAACAAACTAGTACTGCTAGGAAAGTTAATACTGCCAGACCCATTGTGAATGAAATCAGACCAAGAAATAATTTATATAAGTCTCATTCACCTATCAGAAGGCCATTTAATAAATCAACAGCACCAAAAGCAAATTTTACAAATCATAAAGTAAATACTGCTGGGGACAAAACAGTTAGTGTTGTTAGGGGCTATAGGGAAACTGCTGTTAAGACCTGAGCATGTTGTAATTGGAGACCCAAAAGACACTTATTGAGAACACAAAGTCTTCCATATTACAATAGGGATCAAAACTCTAATAAAAAATGTTTTTTTTAAAAAGATCCACTAGGCAGACCCAAGTTAGCAATGGCTTGGGTTCCTAAGAGAAAATAATTTCTCTTATTTGATGTGCAGAATGATCCACAAAAAGCTTTAAAGAACAAAGGGATTGTTGATAGTGGATGTTCCAGGCACATGACAGGAAACAAAGCCTACCTTGTTGAATATCAAGACTATAATGGTGGCCCTGTTGCTTTTAGAGGTAGTAAAGGTTATATATCTGGTAAAGGAAAAATAAAAACTGGAAAGTTAGATTTTGAGGATATGTGCTTTGTGAAAGAACTACAGCATTTTAATCTCTTTTCTATGTCCCTAATGTGTGCAGACGAATAAGCGTTCTCTTTACATTCATTGAATGTTCTTGTGTGGTACCCTGAATTTATGTTGCTGATGAAATCAAGTATTAATTAGAGTCCCCAGACAAAAAATATGTACAGTTTCAACCTAGAGAATCATTGTTCTATGGAGGTTTGCTTGTTTGATTGCCAAAGGCCACAGTTGATGAATTAACAATGCATAGGAGGTTGGGTCATCGTTAACTTTAAAAACTTAAACAAATTTGTGAAGGGACAACCTTGTATAAGGAGGTTTACCTTCTAAAGGATTTTTCAAAATGACCCACACCTGTGTTGCTTTCTTCGGTTTGTCTGATAGGATGAAGCAAACAAAGCCTACTGTAAGGTCCCAAATAGTGAGCACTATTACTCGCCCTTACAGCTTTTACCATATGGATTATTGGGACCTACTTGTAAGGAGACATTAAATCTATAAAGACTTATTGCCTTGTTTATCTCTGATGATTTTAGTAGGTTAGTTGGGTGTTCTTTTTAAGAACTAAGGATGAAACTGGTGGAATCCTTAAGGACTTTATAAGACAAATTGAGAAACCAATGAATCAAAAAGGTTAAAACTATTAGATGTGTTAATGGTTCAGGAAATTCAAGAAACAATGGACATTATTGAATTTTGTGGGCAAAAGGGATTCAAGAGGGAATATCAGTAATGCTAGAACTCCACAACAAATTGGAGTTTGCTGAGAGGAAGAACCAGGCCTATTGATTTTGGGCTGCTAGGAAAACAATGATAGCAGATTCATTTTACTAACTCCTTTTTGGGCTGTGAAGCAGTTAGTACTGCTTGCTATGTCCTTAATAGGGGTATTAGCGACCAAGCCTCAAAACATGACACCACTTATGAACTTATTAATTGGTAAAATACAATCGAAGCTATATAAGGCACCTTTTGGGGTGCCATGTGACCATTTTGAATACCATTGACCACTAGGCAAAGTTGAAGAAAAAATATAATGAAGGGTTTTTTTTTGTAGGTTGGGTATTCTCTAAATAGCAAGGCTTTTAGGGTATACAATTTAGAAACCTAGAGGGTTGAAGAACATCTACATATAAACTTTTTGGAAAATAAACCTAATGTTGCAGGAAAAGGACCTAATTGGCTGTTTGATCTTGACTATTTAACTGATTCAATGAACTATCATCCTATTACTGCAGAAAATAAAGCTAAAACAAAAACTGCAGCTCCAAGAAGCTAATCGTAGGCAAGTACACAAAAGGATTTTAGTGATGCAGGAAACTCTGAAATGGACAGATGAACCTGCTCAAGAATTACTTTGTATGCCATTATGATCTTTTATACTTCAACATGTCAAGAGCTCATAGGCAAAGAATGGAGATGAAAAGCCTAATAAGGATACTGGTCTAAAGACAAATGAGGAGCCAAAAGATCAGGAGGATCTAGCCTTTTTGGACGAGCTTTAAAGGCTTAAAAGACAAGAAAAGGAGGCTAATGATGCAGCTGAAAGCTTTTTTAGAAAGGAGTGTGCTCAATGTACTGAGGATTTGCTTTTCATGAAGGAGTGCTAGAGCTACTTAGTACTAACCACGGTAATACTATTAGCACACCAATTTTTATGCTGTCCTTAAATATTTTTCAGTAAGGGTGGACCTGATCTAAACAACAATGACCAAGATGATTCTTAAATACCTGCTCTTGAGGATTATTTTTGGTCAATCATAGTGATGGGATTTTTACCAATGCATCTGTATGAACAGATGAGGCGGTGCAGTGGCTGACTTCACTATTTAGAAAACCACTGTGATTGTTAGTCCTATTCCAATCAAGGATATACTCATTCATTCCTATAACTCAAAGTCTTTTTGAGATCAACATCAGCAGTTTTCAGACAAGGAGCAAAGTACAAAAAAGTACTGGAGATCATGATTTGCTTAGCTAATATTCAAAAAGAGAGATGAATTAACACTAGGATTTCCTGCACTGTTTGTTTTACTTGCTTTCCTTTCTCAGATTGAACCCAAGAAGATATCTCAAGCTCTTGAAGATGAAAGTTAGGTTGATGCTATGCAGGAAGAGCTGCTACAATTCAAGATTCAGAAAGTTTGGATTCTGGTTAACTTTCCTTTTGGGAAGAAGGCAATTGGAGCAAAATGGGTTTACAAAAATAAGAAGGATGAAAGAGGTGTTATAGTTAGAAATAAGGCAAGGTTGGTTACCCAGGGATATAGACAAGAGGAAGGGATAGAATATGATGAGGTTTTTGCTCCTGTGGCTAGGATTGAAGCCATTAGGATCTTTTTGGCCTTTGCTTCTTATATGGGATTCATAGTTTATCAAATGGATGTGAAGAGTGCCTTCTTATATGGCACAATTGATGAGGAAGTGTATGTTTCTCAACCTTCAGGTTTTGTAGATCCTAAGTTCCCTAAGAAGGTCTACAAAGTTGTAAAAGCTCTGTATGGTTTACACCAACCTCTTGGAGCTTGGTATGCTACTTTATCTACTTTCTTGTTAAAGAGTGGATATAGAAGAGGAACCATTGACAAGACTCTTTTCATTCAAAAAAAAGGACAAGTATGATTTCATGTTGGTCAAGTTTATGTGGATGATATTGTTTTGGTTCTACAAAGAGGTACTTGGTGTTGATGAATTTGAGGCTTTTAATGATGAGCAGTTTTCAAGATGAGTTCTATGGGAGAGCTCACCTTCTTTCTTGGATTACAAGTCAACAGAAAGAAGATGGGGTATTTTTCATAAGTTCAGGCTAAGTATGTTGCAGAGATCCCTGAAGAAGTTGTGATTTTTATAGTATATTGACTGCCAGTACTCCTATGAGTCCCAAGAGCTTTGGTCCAAAAGTTAAAGAAGTGTGGATGTGGATGTAATCTTTTATAGATCCTGATTGGATCTTTAATGTACTTGACTGCTTCTAGGCCTGATATTATGTTTGCAGTCTGTGCTTGTTCTAGGTTTTAGGTAACTCCAAAAACCTCACATCTCCATGTTGTGAAGAGGATCTTTAGGTACCTCAAAGGCAAACCCAAACTGGGCCTTTGGTATCCTAGAGTGTCATCATTTGACCTTGAAGCCTACTCAGATAGTTATTATGCTGGAGCAAATCTTGACAGGAAATCCACAACAAGAGGTTGTCAATTTCTTGAAGGAGGACTTTGTTCATGGCAGTGTGCAGAAGCAGAAATTGTGGCTACTTTACTACAGTTGGAAAGAGTATGTTGTGCTTGCCAACTGCCGTACATGGGCAAGTATTGTGGATTTAGAATCAAATGTTAGACTATGGTTTCAATTTTATGAACACAAAGATGTACATTGATAATGAAAGCGCAATATGCATTGTAAAGAATCCAATGCTTCACTCCAAAACAAAGCATATTGAGATTAGGCACCACTTCATTAGGGATGCTTATGAGAAGAAGCTTATCCAGGTGCTTAGAATTCTCACTGATGATAATGTGGCTGAATCTTTTAAACCAAAGCTTTTGATAGTTAGCTGATTCAATATTTTACTTTGTTAACATTGGAATTGGTCAACCTATAGCTGCAATTGTTAAGGGGAGGCAAAATTGGTAGTTGGATTTGTTGTACAGTTGGAAAATGATGTTAAGTTCATTATGATCTTGGATGAGGATTGAGTGAAGTTAATACTGGCAGGGCCAAAACTTATATGGCAAGGCCAAAAAACTTAGCTATGACAGGCCAAAACTTGTAATGAATACGTTCTAGATTGAAAAGTATGAAGCTAGAAGCAATGGTGAAGGAAAGAAGGATCCTTTAAGTGTTGTTTTCATTACCACACAACAATATGGTCATCAGTTCACATGACTAACAGACATAATGAACTGCTAGTCAGAGAAAACGGCTCTTTTGGTAATGACTTCTCAAAAAAAGATAATGGTTGATAGTTTGCCCAAAAATTTTTGGCTTCAAACTCACCATACTTTACAGTAAAGAGTTGGCTAGTCAGCAAAAGGCTCTTGGTAAAGACATCCATATCCTTGTTAGTTGTGAGTTTACTCTAAACTATATGGTTATCAAATGCCACCCAATTATTGCAAGGACGGCATGGGCTATTCCAGAGAAAATGGCTATGGGTAAAGAATATAAATCCGTTTATGGCTGGAAGTTTGCTAAAATTACCATCGGCCAACTTAGTTGGTATTGATGTGTTGGCTGAGTTGCTAAGATGTTGTGGATGATGACAAAGACTAGAAGCTAAAGAATTTCAAGTTTACAGAGTAACAAAAGTAGTTCAAGTTCATTAAAGGCAGATTAAAAGTTAGCAATGTGTTTGGAACATCTAATAGTGTTCAAGAAACTAAAAACTGAGAAACATGAGGATTCATTAAGTGGTACAATCAGGTTTATGGGGAGCGCTTGTTGGGTTTCAGAAGGTTTTACTTACTGTGTTCAAGAAGCTCAAACTAAAGAAACATGAAGGTTAACAAGTGAACAATCATGTTTAGGGAAGGATTGTTAGGAATTATGTTTTCCTGAGTTAGTATTGTTAGTATTAGTTAGTTAGTACTGCCAGTGTATATGTTAGTACTGGTAGTAGAGTTAGTACTGTTAGTAGTAAGTTAGTACTGCTAGCATATATAGATAGTGTTGCTTAAGTGATATGCATGAGATATATTAGGAATAGATATGCATGATCACTTAACGCATTTTGTAAGTCCATTAGGGTTTCTTTGGTGTATAAAAGGAACCCTACGGCACTAGTTAGATATACAAGTTTCACAAACATTTATAGTTAGTATTCTGTAACCTAGCAGATTAATAGTAATCAAAGTTCTGTTTTATTTATTGTTCTTCTTAGCAGTATAAGTTAGTTTCCACATAACTTATATTGTTCAGTCATTGTTTCTCTTGTAGTTAGTTTGGATTTATCCAGATTGACTACCACCCTTAACAGGCTAGAAAGATCTATTCAGACTGGATCAACAAGTCATCATCCGTTTCGCCTTCCATTTCTTTCTTTCTATTAACTAACTTAATAGGCTCTACTACGTTCAATTCACTAGGTTCTATAACATTCTTATCGAAAACCTAGTTGTTTTAATACTCTTATCTTGATCCATTTTAACAAGGGAGATGGCGTTAACGCACTTACTGATGGGACTATTAGCTTCCTCTCTAACTAACACTTTTTCCGGATTCCTACTCGGTGTAAGCTCTTTTAAAAGTCCAAATATATCCGCCATTCTATCATTGATCTCCTTTTTTTGCTTAAAGATGAATTTTTAAACCTTTCCATTATTTTCGTATGTGCCGCCATGTAACCTTGTACTCGGGCTTTAAAACTAGCTTCAAGTGTTTGATGTTGAGGGTCCGAATGGGTACGTTTTTGAAAAGTAAAAGAATTTTGCCTCGGTGGCTCGTTAAGGTTTTGTGAGCATAGGGTTGAAAAAATCACCTTGGCACATGCTTGAGGAACGCATGTTTGAGCTTGTTGACTGAGCAATGAGCGTACTACTAAAATGATACACCCTAGATTAGTTGAGTGATCTGAGTGATTTCATTTCCCTATTTCGTGAGGAGCTTGGTTTTGTACAGGTGGTTTGAACAAGAAAAAGTGCTTAAACGGAAAAATCCTTAACCTCGGTTGGGATACATTTTCATAAACCTTTCTAAAGTCTACTTGAGGACAAGTAGGATTCAAGTGGGGGGATATTTGATGACATCAAATAACGTCTATTTTATAGCATCATTTATCCCAAATAAAATACCCATTTTATATAATTATTGCAAAGAATTGGTACTTAATTGCTTATATTTGTTATATGCAGTAATTATGGAGCATATTGTGAAGTTTATATAAAAGGCACGCATTTTGGAGCATAAACGAAGAGTTCAAGAAAGTCTACTGATTCTGACATCCTATACGGCGTATCATTCTAGAAGCATACGCCGTATCCAAGACTTGATGAACTAAAAGACCATTGCCTGACTTTGAAGAATACGCCGTATCCGCATCAGCAATACGACGTATATAATACTTTGGTCAACGAAGAAAAACCAACAGGTTTTACCTCAATACGCCGTATCCATCATAAAGATACGGCGTATCTGTGCCGACACTTCACAGATAAATGCAGTCAACAGTCAGAGATACTGCATTTAATGCAGTCAACAAAAAATAATCCTACAATTAATTCTGGCATTCAATCTGTGGTCAAACATTCAATCAATCCTTAACTTGGTCCTCACTCCAAGGAAATCAACATTCAATCCATGGTCAAAGATAATTAATAACCATTAAGGAATTTCCTTATACGTCATATTGATTGCATTCAATACAGCATATCGACCCCATTTCCAGACTCTATAAATACCAATCCCTAAACTTAGTTTTAGGTGTGCAAGAAAATCCCTAAACCACCAATTCGATTCTCAAACGTATAGAAGAGCCAAGAAGGTCAGAAATGAGCCTCAAGATCATAGGAAAACTCTTGTAAACTTCACACAACCGAATACGCGTTTGATTGAGGTTTCTTTATTTTAATCGTTCATATATCAAACCGTGTGTATTTTTATAATGACTATGGGCTGATACCTTTAGGTATCAGCTATGTTTATGAAGGTTTAATGTTTGGGTTGTTTATCTCGATTATCTTAATTTATCGTTTATTGTTTAATTATGTTTATCGCCTCATACTTGTTTATGTGCTTGTACATGCGACCTATCATTCAACTAGGTCTAGTGAGACTTAACCAGTAATCTAGATGCCAGGATAGCTCTCCATGTTGTGTTCTATATGCCCGGACCAATTGGATCACAAATGACACCTTGTATTTTATCCTTTGATTATGAGCTTAGTTGGACCGGCAGGTGACCCGATAATTGTTCAACGAGTATTGTTCTTAATTAATTGGTAATTGATTTTGGTAGTAGACTACCAGTGTATAAAACAACATCAAGCAATAGGTAGGTAAAGTCCTGATGTGCTAGGGTATTAACAGGATCACCACTGCTTTAATTCCCTATGATAGATTATAATTAGACTTTTGGATGCTTTATGCGGACACGTTAATTGTGACAGGATTGTTCGTGTCTAGGTCTTAGGATGAAGTACCGCCTAAGTCTTAAGAATGATATGCTGCTTCAAGATAAGATTATCATTGCACTAATAAACAAACCTGCATTTTATCGGATTATTCATGGTCGATATGTTTTCCTTATATTAGTATTTGACCGCTTCTCTATCATTTGTTAATCTTCTTGTGTGTGTTTATTGCTTTACTTGTCATCAAAACCTTAGCTTAGATACCTAAACTCGTGTCAGTCTCTCAAGCTGAACCCTCCTTTTTATCATTAGCTTAGGTTTAAACTTATTACTAAAATACTGATAAATTAAGATATTAACGCTCTCACTCTTATTGTTCGACACCTTACTTACCGCGAAGCTACATCTTAATCGGGTACTCTTCCCGTTAAAGTGTTGTCTTTAGGTTAGTCGGCTACATATAAATGTAAAACCTGATAATCATAAATAACACCTATACAACGACACATCAGCGGCGCGGTCAGTCTCACACTTAAGATGAAAAGAGACACGATCATAGAAATATTGGATTTGGACCCAAAGATCGATGCCATGATGAGGGAGTTTTTGAAGTAAGTCCTTGAAACGAGTCCATGCTTTGGAAAAAGATTCACCTTGATGTTGTTGGAACATCAAGATGTCATTTTAGAGTTTAGCAGTTTTTCCCGGTGGAAAGAATTGAGCAAGGAAACGGGTAGTGAGATCCTCCCAAGTGGAGATGGATCCCGCAGGGAGACATTCAAGCCAGTTGCTAGCTTGACCGGGAAGGGAAATTGAAATAAACGCAGGCGCGTCCTTTCCCCATTTGAAACATCAAGGTCAAGTGAGTCTACAAGTTTTAGAAAATCCTTAAGATGTTGATTTGGATCCTCGTACCGAAGTTCGTGGAATGAGAATCCGTTTTGCACCAACTGGATGGTGTCAGATCGAAGAGGCACCACATTGTTCCCATCAGGGAGCTCAAGAGGCACCGAAGTGAGGATAGGATTTTTGTTTTCCATGGTGGTCAACGAAAAAGAGGATTTTTACAAAACAAAGAAAAGAAAGACTAAAGAAACCTAATTAAAAAGAAAATAAAAATCTCACTTGATAGGAATCTTGTGAGTAGATTTAAGCTAGATAGAATTTGAAACCTAGACTATTCCCCGGCAGCGGAGCTAAAAACTTGATGTGCGTAGATTGTAACACAAAAGTTTTACAATCCCCTAGGCAGTGTACCTAATCGTTGTAGTCTAGTATACATAAGACTCGGGGGGTTTTTATCGTTATCTAGGGGAATAGTTTGGGTAGGCTTGAATAGAATGTCACTAAGGTATAAGGATTGAGAGAAGACTATTTTTTGTATTTTTATATTTTTTAGAAAGCAAGTAAAATCTCAGGTTTGAAGGGGGTTTGATTTAAACTAATTAACTACTAATCAACTTTTAAACTAATCTACTGGGGAAACTCGTATAAGTAAACAAACATGATTACTTAATCATGTCCTACTCCTTAGTTTTCTTTTCCTAATCCTATTGCCCATCACCCTTGCGATGTGATGTGTAAGTATTTCCCAATTCATAAGCGAATTACACGAACCCACTTTCTATGCAATATTCCGTTAGGACAACACACAAGTAAGGTAGTATGAACACTATTACAAGGCTCCTAAGAGTATATTCAACGCGTTCAAACACTTAAAAGGTGCTCACAAAGAAGAGTTACTTCCTATAGTATTCCGCCCTTAGAATCGACCCTTAAGAACCCGTGATTCAACGTAACCTCTAGGATTACTTAGATCAACTAGGAACACTACCAACTTCCCATTGGAAGCTTAACAAACCCCAACTATATCCCCAACATCTAGGCTTGATCCCACAGATATAAGACTTTCCTGACAACTCGATTTAATAAAAGATAGATGGTAGAACCAAGTCCTAACCTAGCCTAGAGACTCGATTCTAAAGAAAGGTTATAAAAAAAAGACCCTCGATAATAACACACAAGTATGGATTAGGTACTTATGTGGATCTCTCGCGAAGATGTGTATTCTTTAATATATGATAGAAGAGAAGATTAAGAACACAAAAGGTGTTAGACTTAGAGGATTAGACGAGAGAAAAGAGAAGAAATTTTTTTTGCAAGAGGTAAGGAATACAAAGGCCAATGGTGGGTATTTATAGGCCAAGAGTCCCAAATTGTTAAAAAACATTTCGACTCTGGCGCGCTACCCACGCGTCAGCGTGCCAGAATCCTAAAGTTTTTTTCTTTGGGACTTTGGGGTTTTAAATACCCGCACTTGTTAAACCCATAATTGTACTTTACGCTATGACCTTTCAATCATTCTTATACTCAAGGTCAACCAACTCAAATAGCCATTTGATAAAACATTTGTGTAATATTAAAAGCGTGTTGCTTATCCGATAATAAAAAGAGAGAAAAGGATGATCAGAAAGGGGTATTTTGGGTATTCCTCAAAGTGTAACTAGCTTAGTTGGGATCCAACTAAAAATTTGAAATAGCTAGTTAGGGTAAAAGAAAATATTCTTGGAATATTCTTTGCTTGGAGAGAAAAAAAGGGGGGAAGATTTGAAATTTAAAATTCAAATTCATTTAGGTACATGTTGGATAAGATGGTTGTGTGTGTATTAGTTTGTAATGATAGTGACATCAGGATGCCTCTTGATCTTTGTTTAATATGGAGGGTTAAGATGTAAAGAGAAGGAGATAGGTTGGATAGATGATATGGCAAAGGATCATGGGTCGATTTGAATTTATTTTTTTATTTTTTTGTTATTAAAAAAAATTTTAAAAAAAAAAAAAAAATTTAAAAATTTTAAAAAAAAATGAGAGTTGTGTTTGTTGTGTGAGTGAGAAGTGTATGTTTATGAGAGGAATTGTGTTTGTTGTGTTTGTTTGAGTTTCAATCCAAGGGTGAAGATGAGAAGAGTATGGGAACTTGGATTGGTGAAATAGATTGATCAAGGGTGGGGATGAGGAAGTGTGTGTGTGTGTGTGAAATTTGAATGTTATGAATGAGTTATGGAGAATGTTTTGATAATATATGGAATATCCTTGGTTAGGAATGTAGGGTACATAAGGTACAACAAGTACAAGGAAGGTACATTGTGTAAGGGAATGTGAGTTGGCATATTGAGGGATTATTTGGTAAAGGCTTATGTGTTGGAAAAGTTTAAAGATGAATGATGAAGAGGATGAAGATAAGAATGAAATAAAAGGATTGATTTGGGTTTATATTTACATTGTCAATAAGAGAGAAAAGAGTGGGCCTTGTAATTTAGTAAAGCTTGTACATTGTCTTCACTTTATGAGCCTTACATAGCTTGTATACTCCCATGTACGTAATTGCTTGCATTTCCCGATAAAATAAGCTTCTTAGCTTTACTTTCCTTCTCCCCCTTTTGTCAAATTTAAAAGGCGGGGTCTTGGTCTATCATTGGATGGTTAATATCTTTGTAGAAGAGAGAATAGATACCATTATACATGCTCCCCCTAGATCGTTGCTCCCCCTTGTTCCAAGGCGAGGATCCATGGGTCAAGAGCATTACCTTCAAAGGTGTTCTTGGCTACAACTAGCAACAAGAAAACACAAAACAATACAAGCAACAAACATATACACATGTGCAAGTTCAACATGGGTTATCTTATCATTTAGATTATTAGAAACATGGATGAGTACAAATATAGATTATTGTGACTTTGTACATTGTTGCATATATTCATATACATATGTTAACATTTATATGTATAGATATTCATGACTCTAATTACTTTTTGTTGAGCATGCTTGGATAATTTTAAATCATAAATACATCCCACAATGTTGTGTCAAAGCAATATTAATCAAGAAGCAATCAAGTATTTTATTTCACATAAAACATGAAAAACATAACATATAATACATACCTTCTAGCTACAACTAGTACAAGGCAATCTAGAAGGCCTATACTACTTTTATTCTTGCAAGCCTTTACTTCTTCAAAAAAGACAATTGCTAGGTTGATTGTTTTTTTTCAATTCATTCTTCATTTTGATCTTGAAGAAAGACTCTAGGAATGTCCTCAATGACTGCGGTTAATACCTTTAGATCATTGTTAATGGATACATGTATCTCTCGCATTTCTGTGCGAAGGGCATGCACATTCTCTTCTGTCATGTGTTGTACTTGAAAATACACGCACTCATCAACATGAGTGTTGCGAAGAGGTTCTTGAAGCTTGTGAGATATCTTGTCCCATATAGGGTCTTCAACCATGCATAAATTAAGAAATGCCCTATAAATTCTACATCCCTACTCTTAAGTTGTTCCTAACGATAAAACTCCTCTTCCTCGAGGGACATCATTCTTCTCCCGGTATTGTCATGAAATGATGAATCTCCAAACTCGCTCATGATTCTTGTTTAGGTTTAGTTCTTGGCCGAAAATTTTAATGAGTTTGTGGTTTATCTTATGAGCTAATGCATAGGCTTTTATAGTTTATATTTTTGAAAGATTAGGTAGTGACATAGATTCTTAGCCATGCATTTTGATTCCATGGGTTGTGGTAGAAATGATTGTGTAAAGACTATTTTAAAACATTGGGAAGAACATTATGCCTTGGTGATTAGAAGTTTTAGGTTGGCAATCTAATGATACTTTGTTGAAACTAAGGTTATTGTTTAAATATTTTTGGTTTATCTTGAAATTAGATGATTTTGTTACACAAGTTAGTTCCTACAAGTATGCATTCATGCACCAAAGATTGTACATGCATGATACTTCCTTTGTAGTTTATTGTGTAGCGATCCTCAATCACCATTTTGGATTTTTAGAAATGATAAATTTATTTTCAATGCATTACAAGGAAAATACTTAGGATCTCGGATGAGTGGTCCAAGTTATCAATCCTATTTCAATGTGTATTTTAATCCTTCTTAGATATTTTACACATATTGTGCACATAATCCATTATACAATAGCAAAGTGTTGCTAAGTATAATATCTTGGACTTATGGTCGATGTGTTGTGTCAATATTGATAATATTAACTACCATAGTGTATGGTGAATTAATTTCATAGTTTCTCGGATGAGATGACTATATTATCATGTTTATTAATTGTGTATTTTAGTTCGTTATGCAATACCATACCGGATTCAAAATCAAAAGAATTCTCTTTAACTACGTGAGTAGTTTGTATGCTTGCATAAAGTCCTTCTCTTTTATTTTCTATCCTAATAAACATAGCAAGCAATCAACACATAAAATGAATATGTTGACACAAGTACAACATTTTTAACACAAGGGTAAGTTGTGATCCAAAGTAATTTTGTCAATGAATTTGTCTAACAAATCTTTCATGTCTATCATGAGGAATAAAACATGCAATGTTGTGAATAAGTCGATTTTACATATTTAAATATGTGAGGCAATGATTACCACAATATTGATAATATGTAAATCAAATTTCTTGTTCATAGCACATAGGTTTAACATGTAGAGTCTGAGATAATGTCAACCATAGTTTGAATAATGCATTGACATCTATCCTTCATCTCGTTAAAAACAATAATGTTGCTTAACTTCCATGCCTTTCACATAAGTCCTAGCACATAGCACATAAGCACATAAGCTCTATTAGCACAATTATCTCTAAAAGGGTATGCAAATGACTTCTAGACTTCTATTATTATTTCTGACCCCTCACACAATCAAATTAATTTCCTTTGGTGCTTGTCAACCAGGAACAATCTCAACTAGACACATGCAATTTGGACTTTGGAAATAGTAATGCGAAAATTACAAGCTTGTTTAGTCTTATACCTAAGTGTTCTCTCATTCAACTCACCAATTAATTGTTTTATTGGGTGATCTCTAGCTTCTTTTAGACTCTTAGGATAGCCTTCATTTGAATGATTAACTTGTAATAACGGTGACCCATTCAGATCTTGAAGTGTGGGTTCATTGATCCTATCATCTTCTACCGAAGAAGATGACTTGGGCTCGGGCAAGCTCTCATCAAAGTAACATTGAGAGATTCCTCAATTCTAATTGTTTCCTTGTTAAGCATTATGTATGCTTTACTAGTTTGAGAGTATAAAAGAACTCAACTTCGTATGACTTTAGGTCGAACTCGGTGAGATGGGCTTTAGTGTTAAGTATAAATACTTTACAACCAAAGACCCTAAAGTACTCTAATGATGGCTTCCTATTTCTAAGGATTTCAGAGGGTGTTTTATTAATGAAATTTCTAATATAAACCCTATTAAATATGTATGTTTCCATAACAAATGCATGACACCAAAACTTTTGTGGAATGGATTGCTCGTCTAACATAGCACGACTCATCTGTCATACCTTGTGATGCGTTCTTTCAACAATCTCACTCGATTGAGAAGTGAACGGGCCTGTCAAGTTAGAAGACATTCCATGTTGTTCACAAAAGTTCCCAAGTTGCATTTTATCAAATTCACTACAATGATTTGTTACAATTAAAACAATAGAACAATCATGTAGGTTTTCAATTCTTTAACACAAAATTTTAAATTTTTCTAAGACATCATCCTTAGACTCTACAAAAACAACCCAAGTGTAGTTTGAATGATCATCCATAATCATTAGAGTGTAGAAGTTTCCTCCATAAATTTGAATTGGAGATGGACCAAACAAATCTAACTATAACAACTCTAAAACCCTACTAGTTGACACTTCATTCCTAGTCCTGTTGTTTGCATTACCTTGGTTCCCTAAACCATACGTATCACAAAAGTGTCTTTCAAAACTCAACCTTGGTAGGTTCCTTACTAGCTCGCTCGACGCTAAGTTTTGAACTAACCGCATATTAACGTGATTTAACCTCTTATGCCAAAGCGTTGAGTTTGCAACACGGATGCAAGATAAATTTTTTGTTTGGAGTTATCTCCTAATTTGCAAGTATATAGATTATTTCTCCTATGTCCTTTAGCTAACATTTTTATCATTTTTACAAATAGTGCAATCTACTTTAGTAAAGCTAATTACGCAATCATCATCACATAATTAACCTACGCTAATCAAGTTAAAAGCTAGACCACTAACATGCTCAACATTGGTAATTGTAATGGAGTTTTCATGAGTATTATACCTCCACTGACGACCTTTCCTTTAGGATGCTCCCAATATGACATATCCTCCATGATTCGTTGTACAAAGTAAACAATCTTCGCTTAGTGCAACCAGTATCTACAATCTAATCGTCCAGTAGTAGATCACATTTAAGACACACCTACCAGCAAATATGAATTCAAGGTCGTGGTACCCATTAAATTATGGGTCTGTTGTGGTTAGGAAATACGGTGCCCAAGCTAAGCATTCTTGGGTCTTGTAGTAAAGCACGTAGTTTATATAGGTCGTACCTTAAGAACGCGGACCAAGGATTATTTTGAAAATCACGGGAGTTTGAAAGTTTGGTCCAATTCTCCATGGTGTTTTTAGCCTTTGATTTAGGTAGGAGTTTTCTCTCCTTTAGAAGGTGCTATGTCGATGATACGAATACCTTTAGTTGTTTTGAAAATTTCTTCTTTTCGAGGAGTGATTATTTTGAAAGAAGGTATTCGATTATATCAGTTTGAAGGTCTCATATTTGGTGTGGGTAAGAGAGTTCTAGGGTTAACTCTAGGTCGTGTGTATCCAATTCCATTATGAGAGCCCGAGTGATATCCATGGTGTGTTGTTTCCACTCTTTTAATGGGTGTTTGGGAACCTCAAGTTCATGCAAAGTGAGTTTGAGGTACTACGGTTTAACAAAGCTTTTTGAAAAAGTTTCTTTTTGACTTTCTTTTACAAACACTATTGGTTTGTTTAAATTCACGTAAGTGGTTTTATCGTTTTTAGAAAATCCAAGACCTTTCTTATCTTGGGACAATTTTTGATGACTTAGCAAATCGTCCAAAACAATACTACTATTTTGAATTTTGAAGAAATCAATGCTTCATTTTGAAGGCTAGAAACATAGTTTTTCAAAAAGTTAACCTCTTGTGTGAGTTCAACACACTTTTGACAAGGTTCAACCACCTCTTTATCATTGACAAGTTTCTTTACTTCAAATTCAAGATCATTGATTTTACTTAAAAGTTCTAAATTCTTACTTTTAAGAGAGCTTTTTTTAATTCAAAAGTTTTAGTAAAATCCGTGTTAAACATTAGGAGTTCCTCATTCTCCTTAAGCAAATCAATAATATTTAAATCAATATTAGAACTAGATGGTTTGGATACTACCTCTTGAGAGTCGATTGCCATGAGACATGTTGCTTCATTTTAAGGTTCATTGTCGTCTTCACTATCGCTCTATGCTCCTTCTACAAAGGCCTTGTTCTCCTTTGGCTCTCTACATTCACTCGCAAAGTGGCCTTCTATCTCGCAATTAGAGAAAGATCCTTTTTTCTTTGAGCTTTCATCACCTTTGTTCCCAAAGCTATTACCGCGGCCTTTATCGAATCGACTGCCTGCATTGCCAAATCGATTTCTGCGTCCGAACCGATTACCCTTGCGGAAGTTCCTCTCCAACAAATTGAATGCTTTGGCTTTTTCTTCTTCATCTACGTCTTCATCACTTTCATCTTGACTATCACTATCGTTACTAGTTTTCTCCCTAGTGACATTAGCTTTAAGAACTAGATATTTGACCTTATCTTTTATAGTGGTCTTGGAAACTACGCTGTTATTTTCCAAGATCATTTCATAGACCTTACAGTTTCCAACTAGCACGTCAAGA
>BQNB010001796.1:17990-76258 GCA_026074375.1 Tanacetum coccineum | reverse complement strand
CTTTGAGTGTGCTTGCCTTTACTAAAGCTATCATGTACAACTTTTGTCTCCAAACGATTATAAATGCGGCCATAATTAGCAGCGTTAATTTCTCATGTTACCACAACTCTCGACACACAGATCCCGATCGCCGCCCGCCAAACATCCCGTGGCGAAGTGCGGGCAAACAAACTTGTATATATTAAAACCCAAAAATTGGGTTGTGTGCCTATTTATTAACCTCCGGGTTAAAGCATTGAATGTTATACCCGTTCAACATATTAGCCGACCCGGGTATTTGACCCAGGAAATATACGTGTCATCTCCATATCATCTTATTCCACAAATCCATTCAATAATCTCATCCCACTCCTCTCTCTCTCATCAAACTTGTAATCCCACCGCTTCCCCAACACACACACACACACTAAATTCAATCAAGAACACCGGAGGTAAGAATACTCTCAGTTTAGTTTGATCTATTGGGTTATGAAAATCTGATTTGGGTTTTTAATATCTTCTCAATCTAAAAAGCCCATTTTGGGTGGTGCTAAACAAAGTAAATCGACAGTTGCATAATTAAAAGGTATGTTTTTGGTAAAGATTTTGGGTGTTATTGATTTGTGTAATTTCTATAATGATTGAAGTGTAATTTTTTATGTTTCAGGATTGTGGGGGGTAAATCAACAATTTTCATAATTTTTAAAATTGTTGATTTGAGTAGTTGAGCCTCTTTTCTTTATAATGTCTGATGATTATTCATCGTCTAAAAAGAAGGATGATTATTTGGTCGATATTTGTGGTCGGGTATTATGTTTAATTTTTGTTGATATTTATTTTTATATCAAGTTTTAGTCTTTATTGATTATATGTTTGGAAATGGTTAATTATCTTGATTTGGGGTATTGATTTTTGAAAGTGGTTATGTGTGTATTAGTACTTTAAAAAAAATATATAAGCATCTTGGAGTATTTAGATGAAATGAAAAAAAGTATTGGTATATGCTTATTTTGAACTGCTTAAAGGTAACAAATATTAGTCAAGTGTTTGAAAGATGGTTTTGAATGCAGGACATATTGTTAATTGATGAAATGGGTTGAAGTAATTAGATAAAATGTTTAAATCCCAATCAAGTATAAAATAGTTGTAGTTGAACATAGCGAGATAATAAAACATAATGGAAATATGATAGCACATAAGTTCATATTGCCTATGAATTCTAAAGTGGTCTGATATGTCTTCTTTCTATTCTCAATATTTAGCCGCGTGCATCATTGACGTTGCATAGTTTCTCATATAATTGTCTGTCTTATTACTTATTATGCAAACCAGATGTGTAAATTTCGATCCATTTACTTATAAATGGGTCAACTTGGGTTGAGTTCTATCTGAATCGGGTCAAAGTACAAAAACAAATAAAGCTTGAAGAGGAATGTGTCATTCGGTTTTAGAGTTGCCCAAAATATATTTTTAACACAATTTTATTGTTAAATTATTCTTTTTGTTAGCATATTTAACACATTAGCTATTTGTCAAATATGAACAAAAATGTGATGCGCTTCAACCCAACCGCTCGCTTCAACAGCTACCCATTTTTGCCACCTCTAAAACAATCGTCTTGGTTTCTTAATCATTGCTTTTAAAATCACAGATGATCCACCATTCTATCTTCTGTTTATTAGTATCATATGTTCAGAATCACTGAGCCTGATTTGCCTGGACTTTTTCAGGCAGCAGATAAGAAGAAAGCAAGATCTAGCTTCATGGTCTCAGAATGGGACTTGCTCTTGAATGAAGCGCAATCGTGCCCATTGAAAGAATCCAATGGAGAGCACGTGTTCCATCCTAGCGAGTTTAACCCTGTATAGACATTGGAACCTCCTTCAGATTATTTAAAACAGATTCTCCATATCTGCGCTGGTGGGCAATCTGTTTCACGACCAGCTGAATAAGGTAATACTGTTGCTACTTCTTATTTGTGTCATAAATCAGTCAAAAGATATTGTCATTGCTTTTGTTTAAAGCTCGAATTACCTGAGAACTATTTACTTTAATGAGAAATTAATCAGTATATAATAAATGTGATAACAATTGGAATATGTATTCATAGTGTTAAACTGTTAATGTTATAGGCATGTCATTGCAAAGAGAAATATGAACCATTATGGATCAGAGGAAGAAACCGTTGTGATTTAGAGTTGTATACTGAATACATCAAGTATCTGAACAAGTTCATCTCAACGGTTGAGAAATCACCGACACATAGGCTCAGCAGTGAAAAGAAAGCCGATGCACTAAAGATGGCATTGGTGAACATGCTGATTATCGTTACCCTTTGCATGTGTAGAAGGTGAAATCGGAAGGTGGGCTCACTTGGTTTTTGGAAAATAGGGCTACTTCATTGCTCAAGCATGGTATCTTTATGAAGAGATATTATATATATGCTCTAAATTATTCGTTATGAAAGTCTCTTAATTGACACTTTGCATAGTTTGAGTGCACCGCCTGGGTAAAAATTGGGTGGTAGGGGTGGGCTGGATAATGTGGTTCCAACAGGTTTGGCTAAAAATGGGTCAAGTAAGGTATCTTTATGATGAGGGGTTGAACCCATTGGGTTTAGTTTTGACCCTTTCACTTTATTTGAAAAGATAATGCTGATAGTGATTTAATATAAGAATAAAATTTTGGTACGGATATACATTTGAACTAGAAAAAAACTGCTATCTCTTTTCTTATATGGCGCTTTATTATCTTCTTCAAGCGAGGTTTGCTAATAAAGAAATGAGATACTACAAACTTATGAGTTTGCTTCAAAATAATATTCTTTGTAAGGAGTGATGAAACTGTTGAGTTGCTAACATTTTGTTAACTTGCTGTAACACGTTTATATAGATCTTATTGAATCAGATTGGATACTGATTGTGGTTAGTGTTTCATTTTTTAAGCTCTAGCTGCTATCTGCAACCCACCTTTATGAATAGTTGATATAACCGTGTAAGGCAATTAAGGTTCACGATATACAGTACTAATAGTAGGGGTGTGAAAGTCGAATTCTGCTTTAAGGAGTCGCCTCGGCCTAAAATGAGTGATATACAGTACTTAGCATGACTCAAATCATCGAGTGGATTTGTTAGTCATGTATATATCGAATCGTATGCTTGGTGAGAGTTCTGGAATGACCATGTTTGGCAAAAGTTCTGGACTGTAAATTGCTGCTCCTTTGTGTAGTGGTACACATACATATCAAAATCGATTTTATTGTTTTATACTAACATATGATTGTAATAGGCTAATGTCAAGACCAAAAACATATAGGCCAACTAAATAACATATTAGTAATGACATGTATATGGTAAACGCCCGATGAACGATTGTCTTCCTGATCTGAGTTAGCGGTGTTCACTATCTGCTGATTTATCTGCATTCTTGCCCTTAGCTTCACTTGTTCTGCAAATTATACATGTCCGTATTTCATTAACAGTTTCTATTTAAACCCTGCAATTAAATTTACCTGCATAATTGTTCTTAAAGGCAATCTATTGTTTTGTGTAGTGTGTGACCGTGCATCAACTGAGCTCTTTCGACGCTCCATGACTCTGCATAATCTTATTCGGTCATGTTCTGATAGATTAAGATGTGCCTGGCCTTCAATATAAATTAAAGTTATAACCGCATGTAGGAGCAATATCTGATAGCCATTCAAAATTCACTTGAAACTTGGTGGCACAAAGATTTGGGTCTCCAGCTATTTCAACAAGGTAATTATCCAAAAGTTTACTAATGTTTGCTTTCCCATGATTTTGTCATTGTTGTGGTTCATTCATCAAATAATACTCCAGTCTTTTGCACCGAATCTAGAAATATGGTTTTGTGATTTGTCATTCATTTTTCTATTTACTTTGTTTTTGAAAACCATTGGACAAATTGTTACTTAGTTTTGCATCATACGATTTAACCTTTAAATTCAAAGCCACAGTAAAGTTACCACTTTCAAAAAATTCAAGTATTTCATTTCGTATATATTGATAGTACCATATTTTACGTTAGGTACAAAAGCATAAGCAATTAGTCGGTGGCTGCAATACTATACTTCTTTGAACCTGCTAAAGCTTTTGGCTTTCTATCTAAAATTTTGTTTTCTGTGCAGATGATTGGTAGAAAAACTTACCCAGAATTGTCTTCCTTGGAAATCGATAAATTGTACAATAAAGAAGGGCATGAAAGCCTTCATGGACATAGAGGAGGTTCCGTTTGATGTTTCTGACATAAGAAAGAAACCAAATGATTCGCTTGATGGTGTGAATTTGACTCGTCCCAAGAAAGGAGTCAAATTTGAAGCACATGACTCACTTGATGGACTAAATTTGGCTCAGATCTATGGAGAAAATCTTGAACAAGCATAGAGCTATACAAATGGAAGTCGATAACTCCCGGTGGTCGTATCTTGCTCCTTTCTTTTGCCTCAGAGAAACACTTAGCGTAATTCTTTTGAATCCCGGCCCGCTTTTTCCTCACCCTCTTTTAAGTTCAGTGAGGAATTCGCCTGAGGGAAAGGGACTGCGACCCAGCAAGCCAACAAAGCCCCCGATGCTTATTCGCCACAAATTCAGGTCATTGCTTCAGATGTAGATGAGGTTTGGATACTGTTGAGATAATATGTATATCAATTATATATGTTGTATTTGATATGAGCTGTATAGCCAAATATGTAGACACGTTAGATACTTACACGATTATAAGCAAAGTGACGGTTAGGAAAGTAGTATAATCCTTCTGCTAAAGGAAACGACCAGGTACAAACGTACTGACTGAATTCGTCGACTTCAAACACCCCGCAGCGAAGCGCGGGCTTAAAACCTTGTTTATATTAAAGTTCAACTTTTTTTATAAAGTTGTGCCTATTTCAGAAACATTGCAATATTTGACTCGTTTTATTCGCAATTTGAAAATCTTTCCGCGGGTATTTTTTTATCTGAGTGAATCGGTAAATATGTGTATATATTTGATAAATAAAGTTTATTATATAAAAAGTCGTAAATAGTTAAAAGTTGAGGGCTCGTTTTGTAAAGGCTTTTTTCCATTTTAGGCCGGTGAATTTATTTTTATTTTGGGCTAGATTTTCGCAATTCGAAAATCTTTCCGCGAGTATTTTTTAATCTAAATGAATCGGTAGATATGTGTTATATATTTGATAAATAAAGTTTATTACATAAAAAGTCGTAAATAGTTAAAAGTTGATGGTTCACTTTGTAAAGTTTTTTTTTCCATTTTGGGCCGGTTAGTTTTTTTTTTTACTTTGGGCCAGATTTTGGGCTAATGGTTTGACCCATTTTTTTTTACACTGTTTGTGGCACTGTGTTTGTGGTACTGTGTCACGATAAATTATTATTTTTTTTTCATTTTAGGCCGTTGAATTTTTTTTTTACTTTGGGCCAGATTTTCGCAATTCGAAAATTTTATATATAACGTATTGGGATTTGGGCCTCGGCCCTTATTGGACTATAAGAAAGCAAATTATGAGAAATTCAAGTTATATTAGAACTTCTCTTAAATGATAAAATTATACATGCACGTATAATAACGATTCTAAAATTTGGTGGCCCTGTGCCAACGCACACGTAGCACTTGCCAATAGCCGGCCTTGGTAAGTATGAATAGGTCAACGTGTGAGCCTGCTCATGAAAGATATCATCTCAAAAAACAAAAGAACACATCCTAGCTATCCATTTTTTATCAAATAAAAAAACAATTAAAAAATCTTTATTTCTACCTCTTTTTAAAAAATAAAATATCTTGCAAACGGTAAATCGTCAAACGACAAAAAATACACCATCGCGACGAGAATTAAATCATCTTTCTATAGAGGGGCACTTTTATATACTTTCGATGAATTTTTTTCGAAATTTTTTTCTAGTCACGTCTGAAAAAATCACATGTGATTTGTAGCATTTTTTTCCAGTCAGTCACGTTCGAATTTTATAAAATCACATGTGATTTTTTCAGACGTAACTAAAAAAAATCCGATATCATATACTTTTGACGACTTTTTAGTGTTAAAATTTCCGCCAAAAAAAATTACATGTGAATTGTAAAATCACTTGTGATTTGTTGTTTTTAAAAATCACGTGTTATTTTATAAATCGCATGTGATTTCGCAAATTCACTTATGATTTTTAAAGTAATAAATCATGTGTGATTTCATAAATTCATAAATCGCATGTGAATTTACAAATTTAGGTGTGATTTTTATTGTAAGAAATCACATGTGATTTTTCAAAACACGTGTGATTTTTCGAAACACGTGTGGTTTTTTCTGGGCGAAAATTTTAAAATTTTTGTTGAAAGTATATAAAAGTGTCCTTCTATAGAAAGATAATTTAATTCTCTTCGCGGTGGTATAATTAAATTTACGTAACGATTTACGGTTTAAGAGATGTTTTTAATTAAAAATAGGATTAAAGTGGGTTTGAGAGATATGTTAATTTTATGAAATCACATATGATTGTGATACGTATCGCATGTGATTTTTTCAGACGTAACAGAAAAAAAATCAAAAAAAAATTCGTCGAAAGTATATAAAAGTGCCCCTTTATAGAAAGTTGATTTAATTCTCATCGCGATGGTATGTTCCGTTTTACGTAACGATTAACGGTTTGTGAGATATTTAATTTTAAAAAATAAGATGAAAGTGAGTTTTTTAATTAAATTAAAATAAGAATTGATATAAACTATTAGATGGAAATAAAATAAATGGTTGAGATGAAGTGGATTGTTATTAATTAGATAGTGTTCTACGAACTTTTCTCTTACAAAAATATCTTATGTAAACTTCTATAATTTTATGGAGTATGACTTAAAAGATTAGTACATTTCTATATCGTGTTTACAATTTTATATTGCTCAAGAAAAGAGAATAAAACTTAGAAAAAACTAGTTGTACCTTAATAAATGAAACTAGAATTAAAAACTATTTACGAAACGAAGCGAGTTGAGAATCATGTCACACACAGTCAAAAATCATGTATCCGCCACTGAAGTGTTGCTTTCTTGATTGAATATTTGTTTAAATAAGACATTGGCAATAATGATTAGTGCTCATGGTTCGCTCTGTATGTATGTATACTGGGAATTGATTTTGAACGAGTTGAGCACCCCCCCGAGTATCGGGAAGTTTGATAACTGAAATAGGCGATACTACCCGGTATGTTTCACAACCACGGGGACCATTTTCGTTACAAAAAAGTTTGAGGGACCATTTTCGTTATATTTGGACGACCACAGGGACCATTTATGCAATTAACTCTAAATGAATCTACCACAGGACCAAACCTCTCATCATGAATCATCTTACACACAGACCAACCCGTTATGTTCACAACCATTGAGAGACCAATATCGTTACAAAAAAAGGTTAAGACCCTATTTTCGTTATATTTGGACGACCACAGGGACCATTTATGCAATTAACTCTAAATGAAATGATAATGTTATTCATAACTTGAGTTTCTAGACAAATCTTTACTTATTACTTATTATATATATAGGACAAGTTATGACACGTCAATAATTAGCATGCCATGTCACCTCCATGAAACTCCACCTCATTGCTGACATGGACACATAGCAAGCATGAGATTCTGGAAATTTTTAAAATTTTTTGTCTCTTGGCAGATTCGAACCCTAGTCATGCCTTTTGAAAAGTAGCGCTTCAACCACTAGACCATGCCAAGTTTTGTGATACACAATTCAAAAACAAATATGTCATGCTTAAATAACTCCTCATTATACAATAAGTAAACACGATGCCAGTTTCATTTTTCTTATCATTTCCGTAAATTAAAACCCTAATTTTTCTCCCTAGATTTCGCATTTTATATCAAACTAAAAATTAATGATTCAGTGTTTAAGTTGATCATCATTTGAAATTGACAATTCACACAATTCATCATTTGACTTCAATCCATCGTCACTATAATTCATCATCATGAGAGGTAATTATTGTTTTTTATTCATCTGATAATGCTACGATGGATAAACTAATTGTTTTTGTTCATGAATTTGAATTTGAATCTTTAATTTTAATTGTCTTTATCATCACATACCATGTCGATAAATCAGGTTAGTCAAATCGTTTTTAAGAATGAAATTGAATCTTTAACTTCTTTGATTTTGGGTACCATATCAAATTTATTTCTTCAATCTAGGTTCTGCAGGACAGCCGAACACAATAAATGATAAAGGTAATTTTTATTTTATTTTTTGCTTTTCATTTTTCATCAAATGGAGTTTTATTGCACATGTTATGTGAGTTTTTGTTTATACAAAAACACTATTGAATAATGTATGGGTTTATGACGACTACAGTTGTAAACTCTTCTATCCGATTATGTGAAGCACTTCTAATTAATCCATTATTGCTAATGATTTGATTACATGTCAATTTGTACATGGAAGTGATATGACATAAAGATAAATGGTTTAATTGTTTCTCTATATGTAAGATTCTTGTTCAAAATATTGATATGGTTACTTCAACTTTTTTAATGCATATACCAGACTACTTGTGATATATCACCCGACTAAAATATCTGCATTAAATTTTCGGCTTTAGGCCATTCATTATCTATTGTATGGTTTTTTTGGTCTACATCTCAGGTTGCTTTTTTTATCATGCAGATGGTTGCTACTACCGCTGACACAAATCGCAGCTGTTGTTGACACATCTTGCTGTTGGAGTTAGGGGTATTCATCAAATGTATTGAATCGAAGGCATGATTAACCCGTATGACGTAGTTCCATAGTGCTTGTTTTTTTTTGCTGCAAAATGGAAGTTTAGGTGAGTCAACAATGACTATTATTCTTTATCTAGTGATATTTTAAATGTACATTTTAAAGCGAAAATAGGTAATGTATGGCGGTACATTAGCGGCATTGACTTCATTTGTTTTGAGTTCATAACAAGTTACTGAATATATATAGTGGTATACCAGTTTGGTTGCTTTATGTGCCCCAAACCAATGCACAGTACTTTATTACCTTTCTATTTTTCTTTTGTTAAATGTGCAAAACCTGTTAAGCTTCTTTAATTTTAAATATACCTATTTAGCTTTTGTATGTGAGACTTGAATGATTTAGTGATGAACATTTGATGTATAGTGGTTATGTGATATGAAAATTTTGAAGATAGTTAGTTGATTTGGTGTTTGGAAAATCTTATTATTAAGTATTTCCTCGATAAGTACACATTGACAAATTGTTAGACTCCTAGATAGTATGATAATCGGAAACAGTTTTCTTATACCCAAGGACGAACAACTAATGATTACCTGAACGTAAAAGCAATGTGAAACAATCCCTAAGTGTATAAACTGTATTGAAAGTTATAAAAGGAGTTCAAAGAGGATGACGATGATGTCTATTTTCGTGTTTGGGGTTGCTTTTTGATCTGCTCTCATGGATTGTATGTAGGCATTGGGTAGTAACGTTGTTTGGGGTTACTTATTTAAACTGCTAATAGTGTTTGGCCAGGATTTGCAAAAAAATGGAAAAATACTATTTAGTATTGATCTGAAATGACTCTAAGCCACACGTCCTCGGGTGTACAAGTTTAATAGAATATGATTTACTTTACTAATAATGCCAAAAGATTATTGATTTTAATTGACTCTTCTCACGACTCTTTTTTGCCGAAAGAACTCTTTCTTCTGGCTTGCCTTACACTAGATTAACGCTGCGTGTTTGTATGGATTATACAGCTAATAACATGATGATAATTAGGTGATCGCTATATTGTACCTCCGGTGGGGCGACACTCAGCTTTGGTCCAATTATCAGCCTCTTGGATACTTACGGTGAGACTTAGGGGGTGTTTGGATTTGCGCTTTAGAACTGTTTTTTTTCTTCATAATTATTGTGCCTTTTAATATTTGGATGAATGTACTTTTTTATGATGTTGTGACTATTTAAGGGGTAATAATATCAAAGTTTTTTAAAAAGTTATTAAGGCATCTTTTGTTAAGATTGTTTTTATAGCCATTTTATGTAATTAGTACTAATTCCCAAATAACGCAGGTGGTGTTTGTGAAGGAAAATGGTAAATATTAGGTACGCGTGGCCAAATAGATCATGTGGGTGAATGGTATGAGATATGAATTGCAGTAAGCGTATGGGATTGGTAATTTAGTCGATGATGTTGATTCTGATGGCAATGATCATGGTAAAGAATGTGTCATCTGTTTATCCTAACCATGTTTTTTGCTAGACAAACTATGGATGTACCAGATAATGAGGGGCTGATAACGCTCAAATTGAGTATGTTTTGGGAGCGTTATTTGTACTTTTGTATTGGTTATTTGGTCAGTTACCTATGGTTTTATTACTCGATTATGTCGAAACACGCTTTTTAGTGTAATTGCAGCCAAGTACAAGAAAACAAGAGAAGAAGAAAGGAATAAGCGAAGTTTATCTCAAGTACGAAGAATCCCGTGTCAGGATCAAGTGCGGAAGCATCTTGAGTAGAAGAAATCTGATTATTCAAGCTTCCAAGACCCGAGATCAAGTTGTAATAAAGATATGATAAAAAACGAAGGCCCACGGCCAAGCACAACTCAAGCAAGGACCTTAAACGCAAAGTCCAATAAAAAGATTCCACGGACGACCTCCCAGCCGCCCGGCTAGAGATCCTGCCGCCCGGCAGACAGTGTGTTGCCCAGCTCTTGGTGCCCATATTTTTTGTTTCACTCTTGAAGAAACCTGAGTAATCATGAAAGATCTAGAACCTCTAAACCGACTTTGGACACCCCTTTAGCCCCTGGAACCGCCACAAATCAGTAGTATAAATAGATGACCTCTACCCCTCATTTTAACACACACTTCATTCTTCTCTAAACCAAAAACCCTAATTCCTATAGCCACCACTACTCTCTAAAGCCATAAAAGTCCAAGAAAATCTCTAGGAAAGTCAAGAAGGAGGAATAATCCATCTAAGTTACAAATTTGTCATTTTCCTAGTTTGCCTTTCATTATCCTTTGCAATACTTTTGTAAGACTCTTATTATGTTTATGAATGCATTAATCTCTGGAATTATGTCTTTATTTACCATGAGTGGCTAGTCCCTTTATGTGCTTGGTTAGATGATGTTTGTGGTATGATGATTCGATTATGATTGTGTGTCATGTTTAATTCAATTTCAAGCCAAGTCTTAGATCCATTTGTGCTTATGTTCTATGTGATATAGTTTTATCAACTGGATTGTTTGTTGAGAATATCATAGGCCGAAAGGGGTATTGTTAATCAATCAATTGTCGCCTTTTTGTCTACGATCGGCTACCTTTTGTATTGACCATTTCTTAAGCGGCTGGGTATTACTAAGAACATAATTATCGATGTCTATGGTTTGTTCAATGAACCGCGAATCAAACTCATAGAGGTTGTTTTGGTATTGAATTGATTGATTTCACTTAACGCCTGTTTTTGTTACTTCGAGTCTTGACGAAGGCTAAAGGTTTTAAAAACAATAGATTAGATACCCTCCGATTCTTATAATCAACTTGTTATTCGTTGCCACAATCATATTGAATCAGATTCCCAAATTGAATCCAAGCAAGTACATCTATTTTATTATCGAATTACTTCCATCATTGTTTGTTTGCATCTTAGGACTATTATCATTGAAATTTTTATCTAATTGAAACACCCAAATCCCCGCGAATGATCCCAGATTACCAATCGATCTCTTGCTACCACGGACGAGTTCACTTGCTCGTATGTGTTGCTTAAGAATTTGGTATACCGAGTTATAAATTTAAAACTGACCCGTATCGCACACATCAAGTTTTTGGCGTCGCTGCCAGGGATTTGATCGTGTTTTACGATTTAGATCTCGTGATCCCATCGTCCCTAGGTGCCTTTTCAAAAAAAAATTCACAGAACTTTGGAGCCGCCCCGGCAAGACCCCTCGACTAGTACCTAGCCGCCCGGCGCAGCACTTTGCCCCCCGGCTGGCAACTTCTAACAAAAATCTAAATTTTATCCACCTTTTCAAAATCCTTTGGGTTTGATCTTGATTGAGTCTTGCCTTGAATGCAAACACGTTCTGCCGGACAAGACCCAATGGTATGTGCTTAATTACACATACCTTTGACCTTTAAAATCGGACTGAAATGACAAAAAACGTACCAAAAATACATTGTATTTGTATGTTTTCATTTATATTGTGCAGGAAACAGGATATCCGAGAAAAGGATGAAAAATCAAGCAAAAAACGGACAAAACCGAGCACGAAATGGAAAAGCATGGAAAAGCCAAAGTCAAATCGAAGCTAAAGTCAATAAAAGTCAAAGTCAAAGTCAACCCGGAAAAGTCAACGGTCAAACCCGAAGCCGTAACCGAAGAATACTTAATGGGCCCACCCGAATCCGTCTAATGGACCGGGTAAGCCCATTAGTATATTATTGAAGACTAATTTGAGCCCATTTTCTTTTAAACACTACACGGCCCAAAACCCTCTATATACATTAAAAGCCCAACAGCCTTTAACGGCTGTTAACCCAAAACCTAACCTGTTAACCCTTTTAACCTAACAATGTTATATCCCACAAGGACCTATCTTGCCAACTTGCCAAAACCCAAACATCTGTTATTATAAACAGAAAAAGGCGCGTTTTTTTGGTTCCTGTTCATCTCCCCCACCCCTTTATCCCTGCAACTCGAATATTCAAGGGATAAAACCAAACCCCCACCTCCACTAACAACCCCAGTCACATGGTGCATTGCCATGTTGGCAATCCCACACTTTTTCATTGGCTGAGCACAAATTCGAAGGCTGTGATGATTTCAAAAGAAGCACAAATGATGATGGATGGCTGAGATGACTTTGGGAATTCACTCACAAAAGAAACACAGTTGGAAGACCCAAGAATTGAAGCTTTTTAGTATAAATAGGACCCCTTGTAAGCCATTAGAGGATATACCTTTTAGCATCTCATTTTTTTCCTAGTCTTTAGCAGCTTATTTTCAGTCATATTAGTTTATTGTAACTTTCTTTTAAGTCTTGTATCGTTTTTTTTATTAATGAAGTATTGAGGTTTTAAAATTCTTAAATTCTGTTTTTTTAAGTTCGTTTGTCTTTAAAATGTTTGATAAGCTCTTTTAAGCTCTCTTTAATTCATTTAAGCTGTTTTTGCTTAAACTCTCTAAGTTTTTCCATAACTTAAAGGGTTTAAGGCAATTTTCACTAAAAATCTCAAAAATTCGATTTTCAAGCTTTTGGAGCATGGTATATAATGGATGGCCATTTGGTTTAGTGCCTCATGGGAGGCTATAGGGTTTGTTTATAAGCTTTTGAAAGCTTATTTCATAGCCATGAGCTAAGGACCCTTGTAAGTTTACTTTTACATTTTTGGCTTATTCACTGTAGCAGTGCTTATTGTTGCTTATTTTCTTGCTTTTCTTGCTTATTTACTATTGTTTATGCTCATTGTCTTAATTTATTGCTTATATGTCTTTGTTTGAAGTTTTTACTTGAAACTGCCTATATTTGCTTATAAACTGCTTATAGTTCCTTTGCTTATTATAGTGCTTATTCTTGTGAACTTTTTGCTCATTTTTGGATAAATATTTGCTACTTGTTATCTGTCTTGCCATATCTTTGCTTAAATCTCCACAAGTCAGTTTAAAATTTGAGTTTAAGAAGATAAAGGGGTGTTTGGCATAGTAGGTCAAACGGGTCATTTGGTGTTAAAAAACCAATTGGGTCATTTGGCAATCTTTAACAAGCATATTCAAGTGGTTTTTAAGTTGTTTTTAAAGAACTTTAAGTTTGATTGTTTGTTTTTGAGTTTTTCCTAAGTGTTGATGAAACTGTTGGTGACAAAACAGTTTCACCAAGCTTATTTGATTAAGCGTATAAAACCAACTTTGAAGTCTTGTTTTAGTCCTCTTGTAGGTGTCAAATTTATAGAATAAAGTGTCTTTTAAGTTTCCCTTTGTTTTATAAAGTTCTGTCAATTTTTGTAAGTATTTTTCATAGTTAAAACTGCCCCTTTTTCATTTCCATATATCAGATGCTTTAAAGTGTTTTTAGTTTTTAAATTTTTTGTGCATAAGCTCATTAGGAGCTTGTCTCCATCTGTTTTAACTTGATTTTTATTTTTAAGCTTATTTTCCAGCTTATTTATAAGCCTGCTTATGCCCTTTGTCTTTTAAGAGAAAACCAAAATTTGCCAATCTTTGTAAACAGCCAATTTCATAAGCCATTTTCAGGGCTTGTTTGCATTTCAAACTTTTTGTTCTTTGCATTTTTAGAAAGCCCCTAAGCCACTCTTTAAGCCAGTACAAACCCCAAAGCCATAAGGATCCTTTATAGGGCTTAAAAATAAGCCCCAAAAGTGTCCCTAGGCCTGTTTGTCTGCCTGTTTTAGCTTATAGCTTATTTGCCATTTTTGCTTATCTGCTTGTTCCATTTGCTTATTTTTTAAGTTAGTCTTGCTTATTAGGTTAGGATTTAGTCCTTGTAGCTTATTTTAGTTTGGTTTGAGCTTATTTAAGCTAAAAAGCCAAAACAGTTTGCTAAATTGGTTATTTTCTAGTTTTCTAGCTACTGTCACTATTATTGACTTATTTCTGTGCTTATTCCAAGTTTTTAGAAAAAGTTATAGTTGAGAAAATTACTTATTTTCAGGTGCTTAACAAGTTTGTGTAAAAAGTTTAAAAAGAAAAAAAAAGGGGAAAGAGGGGAAGTCCAAGGGAGCAGGGCTCGAACCCTGAACCTCAACCCTCTCTCAACCTTTACAACACACACCTTAACCAGCGGCACCAGTGGGGCCATATGGTTAAGGTTTGCAAAGTTTAATACTTAAGGCCCTTTTAGCCCATAAGCTTATCAGCCCCTTTTGGGCTTATTACAGCTTATTGGGATAAGCTGTTGGTTCTATTCTATTTTTCTTAGGCTTAATTTAGTTCAATGCATTTTCATGATTTTTTCATAATTTTCTAAATTAGTTTAGTATATTTTTTATTTAATTTTCATTAAAATAGTTTTTAATTCATAATAAAAAATTTAAAAGTCAAAAAAATATAATTCTTTTTTAGAAAACTTTCTTTTATCATTTTGCACCTAGGAAAAATAAATTGATTTTGTAGGGTCTAAATTTCAAAATTTTGTTTTTTTAAAGAACGGGTTTCAAACCCCGTTATCGTTTTCTTTATTTTTTTAACTTTAGAAGTTTCTGTTTTAGGATTTTCTTTAATTTTCCTTTTAGTTTAGTCATTTAAGATTAGAAAAGTTGAAAAAAATCATTTAGGGTTTAGTTTTTGATAATTTAGGTTTGTCAAATCGCGTTTTTACGTTCCCGTCTTATTTTTAGGTTTTAAGTCTTTATAACTTTCGTTTTTAGGTTTTCTTAATTCTTTTTTTCATTTTAATTATTGAAATTAGAAAACCAATCCAAAAATCTTTTTAACCATTCAAACGCGCGATCACGAACGTTTCTCGATTTTTAATTCGCACCTCGACGGGAGAACGACCCGGGGGATTTTTGATTTTTCCTTTGGTTAAAAGGAATTTGATTTGAGTCTTCCGGAATACTTACTTACCACAATTGAATTATAATCTTGAAGTTATCCTTATATATTTATTATATTTATTATAATTTATATATTCAAAAAGGCTAGTTTCAAAGGTTATCAATTTGGCGCCGTTGCCGGGGAGGCCGTGTTTCGATTTTTCATGTTCGTTTGAAGATTAGTATTTGAAAATCCTTCCCCGGGAAGTTAATTGCTTTCATTTATGAATATATTTTCCTATAAAAAAATAAAAATACCAAAATATTTTTCTTTTCTTTTTTATTATATATAAAAGTCCAAAAAAAATAATTAGAAAATCAAAAACACAAAAAATAAAATAACAATTGTCTTTAAAAAAGACAAAATAATACTCTCCATTGGAGTATTATCATTAATAAGTTCCCAAACAAAAGATTTAAAACTTGTCTTTGTGTCGCTTGTCAAGTACGGCTCACCTTTAAACGATTAACAAACTCTAAGAGGGGTTTAAGGAGGGTTGTTCCTAGGAACTACGACCCGGGAGGAGAAGGATTTTAATAGCTTCGCGCTTTCCCGCTCCTCCGCTCCTTTGTGCGTTTTTCTTTTAGAGAGCTACCGTGAAGCAAGTTGATTATTGGTTTAAGTTGTCCGTCTCGTTTGTTCTTTAAAATAAATACCAAAAATAAATAAATAAATAAATAAAATAAAAAATATTTTCTCTTTTTAGTGCATGCGCACTCGTTCTCAATCTTATCCTAATAATAATTCTTCCACAATTCCGAGACGTAATCGTCGTCGTTCTCAACAACAAGTCCCTCCGACTAGTGTTAAACCTCCAAAAGATACGATGACCGATCATCGTACTATGGCGGAATTGCTCCAAGCACCCACCGAGGGTTACGAGGATGCAATTGTTGTTCCCGCAATCATCGCGGACAACTTTGAGCTTAAACATGGTTTGCTCACTCTCGTTCAAAACAAGCAATTCTCCAGACATGACAAAGAGGATCCTCATGCTCATATTCGATATTTCAACAAGATCACTTCTACTTTGAAATTGCCAAATGTTCCAAATACGTCGATTAAGCTTATGCTTTTTCCATTTTCCCTGCGAGGGGGCAACCCGGATTTGGATTGAAAAAGAACCCCCTCGATCAATTTTTACTTGGGATGATCTTGTTTCAAAATTTATCAATAACTTTTTCCCGCCTTCCAAAACGAATAATCTTCGTAATGAGATTACAAATTTCCAACAACGTTTTGATGAATCGTTTAGTGAGGCATGGGATCGATTTAAGGATCACCTTCGAGAATGCCCTCATCATGGTTTTTCGGAATTGCACCAACTCGATACGTTCTACAATGCTTTGAATACAAATGATCAAGATTCGTTGAATTCCGCCGCGGGTGATAATTTTTTAGACAAAAGGCCTCGTGATTGCTTATGCATCATTAAAAGCAAGTCCAAAGTTCATCATTCACGAAGCAAAGCCATTGTTTCCAAAGTGAGTACGAGCACTTCTACCTCCAGTATTTCACCTGATGTTGCCGAACTCAAAGATATGGTGAAAGCCTTGCTTCTCGATAAGCAAAAATATCAAGCTCCCGCTACCGTCAAAGCAGTTGAGGAAAGTTGTGTAACTTACGGTGGTGCTCATTCTTACCGTAATTGTCCCGCCACCGATGGCAACAATTATCGGGATAACATTCAAAAATACGTTTCTCAATCCGCCGCAGTTAACTACAACCAAGGAAATACCGGTTACAGTCCCCCGATGATTGCAAATCAAGTTCGACCTCCTGGTTTTCCACCCGTTCAAAACAACCATGGAACCAAGCAAAACCGTTACAACCAAAATCAAGGGAATAATTACAACCAAGGTCAAATTCATCGACCTCCGGTTTACCAACCCCCGGTTTTCCAAGCTCCAGCTTACCAACCCTCGGTTCCTCAAACACAAGGTGTGTTAAGAGATGACTTTCAAAACTACGTCAAGGCTAATGATGCGGTTATGAAAAATATGCAAAACTAGAACCAAAACATGCAAAATCAAATGACGAATTTGAAAGCAAATTCATGAATGCCAATACCGCTTCTCCTTCAGGATAGGGTTCTCTTCCTAGCAACACCGTTGCTAACCCGAAAGGTGATTTGAAAGCAATCACCACCTGAAGTGGTGTTTCTTATGATGGACCTCAAATTCCACCTCCGATTTCTTCTCTTCCTAAGGAGATGGAACAAGAACCCGAGGTGACAAAGGATACAATGCAACCGAGCACCGAAAACATCCAACCTTCGGTGGTCCAAACCCAAATTGATAAACCCGTTGTTGCTCCCAAAACCATACCTTATTCTTCAAGGATTAACAAGGAGAAGCTACGTAAAAAAGAAGATCTTTTAGCTTTGAAATTTATGGAGATTTTTTGAAAGCTCCACTTCGAGCTAAAGTTTCGCGGAAGCTCTCCTTCACATGCCCAAATTTGCACCAATGTTTAGGAAGCTCCTAAACAACAATGATAAGATTCTTGACCTAACCAAGACACCGGTGAATGAGAATTGTTCGGCGGTTATCCTCAAAAAGTTTCCCGAAAAACTTGGAGACCCTGGTAGATTTCTTATACCGTGTTATTTTTCGGAGATGGATGTATGCTTAGCCTTGGCCAATCTTAGTGCAAGCATCAACCTAATGCCTCTTTCCGTGTGGGAAAAGCTAAGTCTTCCAGATTTGATCAAGACCCGGATGATACTTGAACTTGCCGACCGATCGATTTCTACTCCTACCGGCATTGTCGAGGATGTTTTCGTGAAAGTTAGAACATTTTTCTTTCCGGCCGACTTTGTAGTCGTTGATTATGTTGCCGATCCTCGGGTTCCTTTGATTCTCAGGAGACCCTTTTTGAGGACGGCACGATCTTTGATTGATGTTCACGGTGAAAAAATAACCCTTCGTCATGATGACCAATCTGTAACATTCAAAGTTGGTGATACTAAGACATTATCCTATAATACTATTGAATCGGTTAACCGAATCGATGTCATCGACGTAGCTTGTGAGGAGTTTACCCAAGAAGTACTTAGATTTTCAAACATCTCTGAGAGTGGCAATCCCACCCTAACTTTGGAACCAATCCTTTCTACTTCATCACCCTTTCTCACTCCTTTTAGAAGAGGTGAATTCATGTTGGAAGAGATCGAGGTTCATCTTGATGATAATTCATTTCTTCCCGGAATTGATGATGCCGACTATGACCTGGAAGGAGACCTTCTCCTCCTTGAGAAGTATTTAAACAATGATCCTATTTCTTCACTCCCTCTGAAAGAACAAAAATTTGAGGAACTTAAGACAGTAGAATCTTCTAGTGATGAACCCCCTAAGCTTGAGCTCAAAGACTTACCACCTCATCTTGAGTACGCGTTTTTGGAGGGAACTGATAAATTACCCATCATAATCGCTAAAGGCTTAAAAGATAAGGACAAGACCGCTTTTCTTAAGATTCTTAGATCACATAAGCGTGCCATAGCTTGGAAAATTTGGGATATTAAAGGAATAGATCCAAAATTTTGTACTCATAAGATTTTAATGGAAGATAATGTTAAACCCACGGTCCAACATCAAAGAAGGGTTAACCCAAAAATTCATGAGGTTATCAAGAAAGAAGTTATCAAACTTCTTGAAGCCGGATTGATTTACCATATCTCCGATAGTCCGTGGGTGAGCCCAGTCTATTGTGTGCCCAAAAAGGGCGGAATGACCATAGTGACTATTGATGAAAATGAGTTGATACCAACTAGGTTAGTCACCGGGTGGCGGATTTGTATTGATTACTATAAGCTTAATGATGCCACCCGAAATGACCATTTCCCATTGCCTTTCATGGACCAAATGCTTGAACGATTAGCCAGAAATGAATTCTATTGCTTTTTGGATGGATTTTCCGGTTACATTCAAATCCCAATTGACCTGCAAGACCAAGAGAAGACCACCTTCACTTGCCCTTACGGAACGTTTGCCTATCGACGTATGCCTTTCGGCTTATGCAATGCTCCAGGCACATTCTAAAGGTGTATGATGGCAATTTTCCACGACATGATCGAGGAAACTATAGATTTCTTCATGGAATATTTCTCAGTCTTCGAGGATTCTTTCTCTTCTTGCCTCTCCCATTTAGATAAAATGCTCAAAAGGTGCGCAGACACCAATCTTGTCCTAAACTAGGAGAAGTGCCATTTTATGGTCAAAGAGGGCATCGTCCTCGGCCATAAAATTTCTAAGTCTGGGATTGAGGTTGATAGGGAAAAAGTTGATGTCATAGCAAAGTTACCTCATCCCACCACCGTCAATGGGGTTAGAAGTTTTTTGGGCCACGCCGGCTTTTATCGTATATTCATTCAAGATTTCTCAAAAATTGCCCGGCCTATGACCCATCTTCTTGAAAAAGAAACCCCGTTCTTCTTCTCTAAAGTGTGTATCGAATCATTTAATACACTTAAGAAGAAATTGACTGAAGCATCTAGTTGCCCCTGATTGGGACCTACCTTTTGAAATCATGTGTGATGCTAGTGACTTTGCGGTAGGTGCAGTCTTGGGGCAACGAAAGACCAAACACTTTCAACCAATATACTATGCAAGCAAGACCATGACCGACGCTCAAGCTCACTATACTACTACGGAAAAAGAGCTTTTAGCCATAGTGTATGCTTTCGAGAAATTTTGGCCATATCTTGTCTTGTCTAAGTCAATAGTGTACACGAACCACTCGGCTCTTAAGTATCTTCTTGCTAAGCAAGATGCTAAACTGAGATTACTGTGGTGGATTCTCCCCCTCCAAGAATTTGATGTCACTATTCGGGATAAAAAGGAGTTGAGAATCTTGCTGCCAACCACTTGTCTAGACTTGAAAATCCTTACCAAGATGTTCTCAAGAATAAGGAAATTACCTAAACATTTCCTCTTGAAACTCTTGGTATGGTGACTTTTCGTGGTGATGCTAGTACCCCATGGTTTGCCAATTTTGCATATTATCATGCGGGGAATTTTGTTGTGAAAGGGATGTCGTCCCAACAAAAGAAAAAATTCTTCAAAGATGTGAAGCATTACTTTTGGGACGACCCCTACTTGTTTAAGATCTGTGCGGATCAAGTGATTCGGCGGTGTGTTTTTGGCCAAGAAGCCCATGACATCCTCATGGCTTGCCACGATGGTCCTACCGGTGGACATCACTATGCCAACTACACTGCTAAGAAAGTCTTTGATGCCAGATTTTATTGGCCAACTATTTACTGAGATGCCCATGACTTGGTCACACGGTGTGACGCTTGTCAACGTCAAGCAAAAATCTCACAACGTGATGAAATGCCATAAAATGCAATCTAAGTTTGTGAAATATTTGACATGTGGGGCATCGATTTTACAGGACCGTTCCCGTCTTCACGAGGGAACAAGTATATACTCGTGGCCATCGATTACTTGTTAAAATGGGTTGAAGCAAAGGCGCTCCCCACCAATGATGCCCGAGTTGTTTGCAAATTTCTAAAATCTCTCTTCGCCCGATTTGGAACTCCCCGTGCCATCATTAGTGATCGCGGTACCCATTTTTGCAATGACCAATTTTCAAAGGTCATGCTTAAATATGGGGTGTCCCACCGACTTTCTACCGCATATCATCCACAAACGAGTGGTCAAGTTGAAGTTTCAAATCGTGGTTTGAAACGTATTTTAGAAAGGACCGTAGGTGAAAACCATGCTTCTTGGTCAGACAAGCTAGATGACGCCTTGTGGGCCTTCCGTACCGCGTTCAAAACACCCATCGGGTGTACGCCTTACAAGCTTGTGTACGGGAAGGCTTGTCATCTCCCGATCGAACTAGAGCACAAGGCCTATTGGGCCTTGAAACATTGCAACTATGACCTCAAAACCGCGGGTGATCACCGGAAAGTTCAATTGAATGAATTAAATGAACTTCGTGATCAAGCCTACGAGAACTCTTTGATCTACAAAGAGAAAACAAAGAGACTTCATGACTCCAAGATCAAAAACCGCGTTTTCAACGTTGGTGATCGAGTCCTTCTCTTCAATTCTCGACTTAAGATTTTCTCGGGCAAGCTCAAAACCCGCTGGACCGGACCATTCACCGTTGCTCAAGTTTTCCCTTATGGAACCATTGAGTTATCTTCAACCAACGGACCAAACTTTAAGGTGAACGGTCATAGACTTAAGCACTACTTTGGAGGGGACATACCACCGATGGTTGTCCCGGATCTCCAAACTTTCCCCATGGACCAATGAATTCGGGGACGGGTCAAGCATAGCGACCTTAAACAAGCGCTTCGTGGGAGGCAACCCATGCTTATCCCTCTATCTTCTTTCTATTTTCTAATAAGTGTAACATGAGGAGGTGTGCCTCTTCCATTTTCCGTGTTTCATGTTTTTGTTTTGTATGTCCAGGATTGCCTGGATTTTTGAAGCCTCTCGTGCTCGCGGTTTTTCGTTCACAAGAGCTTCACATCCTCAGCTTTATTTGGGAATCCGATATCCAAATCTTATCGACTAACGTTTATCTTTAAGCATACTTAATAAACGGCTTAGGATTTACGTAGAGACCCTTCTTAAAACATTGAAGACAATGTTTAATTCTAGTATGGGGGAGATCTATCGATTTGATTATGCCTGCAGTCGTTGTTTTCACGTAATCCCGTTTTTACCACCAAAATTTCAAAAAAAAAAATTAAAAATTAAAAAAAAAAAATAAGTGTTTTGTCACAATTTTGACTTTCATGCTGGGTAGAATAAGAATAAATTTTGACTCGATCGAGCGTGTTGAGCTCTAGCTTGTTCCTTAACTTTTTGACTAAGCGTTCGCAGATTGCGAAGAACAAAAAATGATAGAGTTAAGTATGAGTTGGATGCTAAACAAGGATTATTTGGAAATCTTAAGAGCTCATGTGTGTAATTTGTGGCTTTTTCTCCCATAAGCTTCTAACCGGACTAATAATACGTGCTATTTTTGAAAATTAAACTTAAATCAATAATTTTTGAAGTATAGTCGATATCAATAATTTTAGTTCAAATTTATACTTAAATTTTCTAAAATGAAATTTTCTCTATATCATGGTATTATAAGTTAAAAAAATGGAAACAATAAAAAAGAGAGTAATAATTATAAACTTTGGGCTGATAAAAGTTTGCTGCATCTTGCCGGCTCACAACCGATGTTGCGGCCTTCTAAAGAAAGCCCATAGTAAGAATAATAATCCGAGACTGATAAAAGTTTCCTGCATCTTGCCGGCTCACAACCGATGTTGCAACCTTCTAAAAGGTCGAGGATTTCCTTAAGAATGAATAATTGTATTAAGTGTAGTAAATATGAGTTAATAAATATAGGGAAAATCTTTTTTTTCTTAAATTTAAATATGTTTTTGAACTAAGACTATTTTATTTTAAGTTTTTCTAAATAAGCTATGTGTACGGGAAACCTAAGAGTTTTTTAAACCAAAGGTCCGTAAGTCCCGATACAAGTCTCTGTGGGGTGTCAAAAGCCTGGTCACTTAGCCGCAAGGTTGGGATGTGCCGAGACGAAAGTCGCTACATGGGATGATCTCGCCTTCAAACTCATTATTCTCGGGTGGAACGTAATGCATAGAATTTTGTAAAACGTTGATCCATAGTTGAAATTCGAAATAGCACATTCACCTAATATATAATAATTGTCGGGAGTGAAAAGTTCACAAGTTGCAAATATGAGTAGTGTTAGCATCTTAACTTATATTTAACGGTGATTTCGTTTTAAGCTTGGTTTTGAATAAGTGAAAAGTCAGGGACGATGAATTTATCCTTTTTGGAGCATTTTAGGATTAAAATGCATATTGTTCTATGATCCCTAAAAGTTATAAATAACGAAAGTCAAATACGCTCTAGTTAGTTGCTTAATAAGAAAAGTACAAAAAAAAGAAAAAAAAATGAAAAGAACAAAAATGTGTAGGAATAAGTGAATACATTTAAAAATGGTAAAAACGGGGCTTTTAAAAACTTTTGATTCTTTCATTCCCCTTGACGAACACTTAGCTACTTTTCGAGGTTATTAGTCGAGGGGGATTGAGATTCTTAGCTTTCTAAGTGCTTACTTATAGCATTGCGTGAGGACACGCAATAGTTTAGTATGGGCGATTTTGGTATTGCTTAATTACACATACCTTTGACCTTTAAAATCGGACTGAAATGACAAAAAACGTACCAAAAATACATTGTATTTGTATGTTTTCATTTATATTGTGTAGGAAACAGGATATCCGAGAAAAGGACAAAAAATCAAGTAAAAAAATGGACAAAACCGAGCATGGAATGGAAAATCATGAAAAAGCCAAAGTCAAATCAAAGCTAAAGTCAATAAAAGTCAAAGTCAAAGTCAACCCAGAAAAGTCAACTGTCAAAGCCGAAGCCGTAACCGAATAATACTTAATGGGCCCACCCGAATTCGTCTAATGGACCGGGTAAGCCCATTAGTATATTATTGAAGACTAATTTGAGCCCATTTTCTTTTAAACACTACACGGCCCAAAACCCTCTATATACATTAAAAGCCCAACAGCCTTTAATGGCTGTTAACACAAAACCTAACCTGTTAACCCAAAACCTTACATGTTAACCCTTTTAACCTAACAATGTTATATCCCACAAGGACCTATCTTGCCAACTTGCCAAAAACCCAAAACACATTACAAGATGAGGGACCGAATTTGCCAAAACCCAAACATCTGTTATTATAAACAGAAAAAGACGCCGTTTTTTTTTGTATCCTGGTCAAGCTACACACTCGACATATAGTTTCTTCTTCTATACTATTCGCGGTTTGACCTATTTATAACTCCTCGAATTCCTTTTTTCTTCTCTAATTTTCAAGCTTTTTCTTTCTGCACACTTTCTCACTTACACTCCATTCACTTTCTTACCTTTTCATTTCTGTCCTAGCACAGTCGCTTTTTTTCTTACTTCTTCATCCATTTTCTACTGGCTTTTCTTATTTTCAAGCTATGTAACTTCTCTTGGTGTTCTTTCTTTCTCACATCTTCTTTTAATCTTTTGGGTCTTCGAGGTCTCTCTCATTCATTCTCTTCTCATCTACTTATACTTTTTACAGTTCTCTCTCTTGCTATCCTTTCTTCGTCTCTTCTCATCTTTTGTCTTATATATATTCTTTACCGTCCTTTCGAATTCTTCTCGATCTTTCTTGTCGTTTACATATTCTTTTTGTATCTCTATCAATCTCCTCTTTATCATTTTTTTTTCATCCATTTCTTTTTTTCTTTTCGTCTTTCTTTTACTTCTTTATTTCTTATCTTCTCTTTTTTACATACGAATCTCTCAGTCGTATTTTCTGATGAACAATTTTCTCCTCTCAACTTTTCTCTTCTGTTTCTCTCTTCTCCTCTTCCCTTCTCTTTCTCATTTATCACCAATCTGTCATTTTGTATCTTTTCTTCTCAGACCTTCTATTTTTGTATCCTCTTCCTTTTAACTCCTTTTATTTGTATTTTTTTCAATCTTTCCTTCTCTTCACTACTATACTATTAATTTGTACTCCTCCTTCTCTTCTATGATTATTTTCAATCTTCTTTCAGCTCTCTCGGTATTCTTCTTGCTTCTATTTTCTCCTTTTCCTAGTCTTTGCCATTTTCTTTTTTTCTTCTCTGTACAACTACACTTAGCTTTACTATCTCAAGACTACACATGTTTTCGCTATTAATCGAACACTTTTTTTCGTATCTTTTCTAACTTATTTTTCAATATTTAATTCACATCTTTTTATCATCTATCTCTTTCGCGAGAACTCATATATCGTTACTCTACTCTCTTCTTCGATCTATCCATATTTCCTTACTTCTTCTACCATTCGGACTGTCACTCTATTTTCTCGATATTCTGCTTTATTACTTGCTATTTTCACTCTCTCCTTCATTATTCCTCTATTTCAATTCTCTTTTTTTTTGATTCTATTTCTCCTTAACCATCTTTTCACGCATTCTCGGTTCCTTACTCAATTCGAGCTTCTCTTGTCACTTACTTCTCGATTATCTCCTCCTTATTATTACTTAACTTCCTGTCGTACTCTAACTCCACTTACCTCATATCTATCTTTTTCTTTTCTCAACACCTTTTTTTCTTCTTCACATTCTTCTTTATTCTTCCACCTTTTATCTCTTTCTCTCGTCTCTTTTGACTCTCTCCATCTCTTCCTTTCACATTCCATAATCTCGTCATGCTCCGTTCACTCTAAAGATTCTGATCATTCTCTTGCTTCACATTTATTCGTTTTTCTTCATGCGCTCTTTTCTGTCTTCTTCTCCTTTTTTCCTATTCTACTCTCTCTTACTACATTCTTTTTTTTCTTCTCGTTTTTCTCACCTAATCACCTTTTTCTATTTAAAGTTACATTTCTTACCTTTCCTGATCCATACGTCACAGTCTTCTCTCCTCTCTATTTATTTCACTTAATCACCTGTCTAGTATCCTTTCTTACCCTCTATCTGTTCCTTTCCTTATTTTATTTCTTACTTTCAACAACCGGCTCCCCCACCCCTTTATCCCTGCAACTCGAATATTCAAGGGATAAAACCAAACCCCCACCTCCACTAACAACCCCAGTCACATGGTGCATTGCCATGTTGGCAATCCCATACTTTTTCATTGGATGAGCACAAATTCGAAGGCTGTGATGATTTCAAAAGAAGCACAAATGATGATGGATGGCTGAGATGACTTTAGGAATTCACTCACAAAAGAAACACAGTTGGAAGACCCAAGAAATGAAGCTTTTTAGTATAAATAGGACCCCTCGTAAGCCATTAGAGCATACCTTTTAGCATCTCATTTTTTTCCTAGTCTTTAGCAGCTTATTTTCAGTCATATTAGTTTATTGTAACTTTCTTTTAAGTCTTGTATCGTTTTTTTATTAATGAAGTATTGAGGTTTTAAAATTCTTAAATTATGTTTTTTTTAAGTTTGTTTGTCTTTAAAATGTTTGATAAGCTCTTTTAAGCTCTCTTTAATTCATTTAAGCTGTTTTTGCTTAAACTCTAAGTTTTTCCATAACTTAAAGGGTGTTTAAGGCAATTTTCACTAAAAATCTCAAAAATTCGATTTTCAAGCTTTTGGAGCATGGTATATAATGGATGGCCATTTGGTTTAGTGCCTCATGGGAGGCTATAGGGTTTGTTTATAAGCTTTTGAAAGCTTATTGCATAGCCATGAGCTAAGGACCCTTGTAAGTTTACTTTTACATTTTTGGCTTATTCACTGTAGCAATGCTTATTGTTGCTTATTTTCTTGCTTTTCTTGCTTATTTACTATTGTTTATGCTCATTGTCTTACTTTATTGCTTATATGTCTTTGTTTGAAGTTTTTACTTGAAACTGCCTATATTTGCTTATAAACTGCTTATAGTTCCTTTGCTTATTATAGTGCTTATTCTTGTGAACTTTTTGCTCATTTTTTGGATAAATATTTGCTACTTGTTATCTGTCTTGCCATATCTTTGCTTAAATCTCCACAAGTCAGTTTAAAATTTGAGTTTAAGAAGATAAAGGGGTGTTTGGCATAGTAGGTCAAACGGGTCATTTGGTGTTAAAAAACCAATTGGGTCATTTGGCAATCTTTAACAAGCATATTCAAGTGTTTTTTAAGCTGTTTTTAAAGAACTTTAAGTTTGATTGTTTGTTTTTGAGTTTTTCCTAAGTGTTGATGAAACTGTTGGTGACAAAACAGTTTCACCAAGCTTATTTGATTAAGCGTATAAAACCAACTTTGAAGTCTTGTTTTAGTCCTCTTGTAGGTGTTAAATTTATAGAAAAAGTGTCTTTTAAGTTTCTCTTTGTTATATAAAGTTCTGTCAATTTTTGTAAGTATTTTTCATAGTTAAAACTGCCCCTTTTTCATTTTCATATATCATATGCTTTAAAGTGTTTTTAGTTTTTAATTTTTTTTGTGCATAAGCTCATTTGGAGCTTGTCTCCATTTGTTTTAACTTGATTTTTATTTTCAAGCTTATTTTCCAGCTTATTTATAAGCATGCTTATGCCCTTTGTCTTTTAAGAGAAAACTAAAATTTGCCAATCTTTGTAAACAACCAATTTCATAAGCCATTTTCAGGGCTTGTTTGCATTTCAAACTTTTTGTTATTTGCATTTTTAGATTTGCTACTTGTTATCTGTCTTGCCATATCTTTGCTTAAATCTCCACAAGTCAGTTTAAAATTTGAGTTTAAGAAGATAAAGGGGTGTTTGGCATAGTAGGTCAAACGAGTCATTTGGTGTTAAAAAAACCAATTGGGTCATCTGCTTGTTCCATTTGCTTATTTTTTTTAAGTTAGTCTTGCTTATTAGGTTAGGATTTAGTCTTTGTAGCTTATTTTAGTTTGGTTTGAGCTTATTTAAGCTAAAAAGCTAAAACAGTTTGCTAAATTGGTTATTTTCTAGTTTTCTAGCTACTGTCACTATTATTGACTTATTTCTGTGCTTATTCCAAGTTTTTAGAAAAAGTTGTAGTTGAGAAAATTGCTTATTTTCAAGTGCTTAACAAGCTTGTGTAAAAAGTTTAAAAAAAATGGAAAGAGGGGAAGTCCAAGGGAGCAGGGCTCGAACCCTGGACCTCAACCCTCTCTCAACCTTTACAACACACACCTTAACCAGCGGCACCAGTAGGGCCATCTGGTTAAGGTTTGCAAAGTTTAATACTTAAGGCCCTTTTAGCCCATAAGCTTATCAGCCCCTTTTGGGCTTATTACAGCTTATTGGGATAAGCTGTTGGTTCCATTCTATTTTTCTTAGGCTTAATTTAGTTCAATGCACTTTTCCTGATTTTTTCATAATTTTCTAAATTAGTTTAGTATTTTTTTTATTTAATTTTCATTAAAATAGTTTTTAATTCATAATAAAAAATTTAAAAGTCAAAAAAATATAATTCTTTTTTAGAAAATTTTCTTTTATCATTTTGCACCTAGGAAAAATAAATTTGATTTTGTAGGGTCTAAATTTCAAAATTTCGTTTTTTTTAAAGAACGGGTTTCGAACCCCGTTCTCGTTTTCTTCATTTTTTAACTTTAAAAGTTTCCGTTTTAGGATTTTCTTTAATTTTCCTTTTAGTTTAGTCATTTAAGATTAGAAAAGCTGAAAAAAATCATTTAGGGTTTAGTTTTTGATAATTTAGGTTTGTCAAATCGCGTTTTTACGTTCCCGTCTTATTTTTAGGTTTTAAGTCTTTATAACTTTCGTTTTTAGGTTTTCTTAATTCGTTTTTGCATTTTAATTATTGAAATTAGAAAACCAATCCAAAAATATTTTTAACAATTCAAATGCGCGATCACGAACGTTTCTCGATTTTCAATTCGCACCTCGACGGGAGAACGACCCGGGGGATTTTTGATTTTTCCTTTGGTCAAAAGGAATTTGATTTGAGTCTTCTGGAATACTTACTTACTACAATTGAATTATAATCTTGAAGTTATCCTTATATATTTATTATATTTACTATAATTTATATATACAAAAAGACTAGTTTTAAAGGTTATCAGTTATGAAGATACTGAAGTTAATAAAAGTGGCTAGAGAGACCATTAGGTTGCATTTGGAAGTTCTCATTTAATTTTGTTTCGTATTTTACTTGCATGAATTCTTGAATGTTTTTTTAATAGATTTGTGATACATTGCCCTTATATTGATGAGACCCCTTTTTCATTAATACAAGATGTCGTTCCTTTGTTTTCGGTATTGTCATGACACATCATGTCTTTTATTTCTAGTTATGCATGTAGTGATTCTCTATTGTTGACACCATTGTGTTGTGATGATATCCATGATGTTATGCCTCGTGTTTCCGCCTTGGAGGGGTGTGACACCTCCCTTAGGGGGGAATTGTTAGGAATCGACAAAAAACTCAGTCACACCTAAAATATGTAGCTCGTAGGTCTTAGATAGTTTTCGGAACATTAGTAAGCTAGTTAGACCAAAGCCCATGGAAACTAAGGCCTAACCGGTCATATTGATGTATAAATACCCTCTCCATAGCTTGGAGAGGGTGTTGGTTGGTTTCATTTCTCACACACTATAATCTAATATTCTCTCTTTCTTTCTCTCACTAGAAACCTTCCTTCCATTCCTTTCTCTCTCTAGTTTCTTATTGATTGGTTAAGTGTTTAGATGAAACACATATTATAAAACACATATTATATACACATTTGTCAGCTTGGTTAAGTAAATAGCCACTAGACAAAACCACTTCATTGAACTTTTGATGCCATTGCTTAGATGCCTGCTTCAGTCCATATAAAGACTTAATTATTTTACACACCTTCTTTTCATTGTTAGGCATGATGAAGCCCTAAGGTTGGTTCACCATTCAAGAATGTTGTCTTCACATCCATCTGATGAATAGTCAGATTGTGAATTGATGCCAAAGTAATTAGCAGTCTTATGGTACTAATACGTGCTACTGGAGCATAAGTATCAAAGTAGTCTATCCCTGACTTTTGTCTAAAGCCCTGAATGACAAGTCTTGCCTTGAACTTTTTAATAGTTCCATCTACCTTCAGTTTTTTTTTGAAGATCCATTTGCAACCAAGAGCTTTGCAGCATGGAGGTAGATTAACCAACACCCAAGTGTTGTTGCCCATGATGGAATCCATCTCATCATTAATTGCTTCTTTTTATAAAGCAACATCCTAAGACTTCATTACTTCATCAAATGTCTTGGGGTCATCCTCAACATTAAAGCAATAGGAGTGTTGGTCAGAGACCTCAACCCGTGTTCCCTCAATTAAGTATAATTGAAATTCATGTCCAAAGTTCTTTGGAGTCCTATTCCTTTTGCCTTTTCTAAGTTCAGGTTCAGGTTGTTGAACACCTTCAGTGACCTCTTTAGGGACTACTGAACCACCAATGTCTTCAGTTTCATTAGGAATCATGAGACTTGGTCTAGGGACTGAAGATAATTTATTCTCATCAAAGATAGCATCCCTTGATTCAATTATTGATTTAATTGAAACTGATTCATTAGGTTCAATTAGCTTTGGATCAGGGAGTCTCACATCTTTCCTACAACCCCAAACCTTAAGGTAGTTCAGGTTTGGTTTTCTTTTAGTCTAGAGTTCATAAGGGGTAATCCTGTTATTTTTGTTAGGAACCCTATCTAATAAATAGCAAGCTATTAACATAGCTTCACCCTAGAACCCTTGACTCAGTCCTAAGTAGGACAACATAGAATTAACCATTTCTTTTAGTACCCTGATTTTCCTTTAAGATATACCATTTTGCTATGGAGTATAGGGAGCAGTCATTTCATGGATAATACCAACAGACTGAAAATACAGAGTATCCATCTACTCACCTCCCCTATCAGTCATGAGATCTTTTGATCAGGGACCCTTGTTGTAATTTAAATTCAGTTTTGAATACTTTAAATTTATCTAATGCTTCATCCTTAGTATGTAATTAATAAATAAACATAGCAAAACCTAGAAACATCATCAACAAATGTCACAAAGTAGTTTTTATTCCCTAATGAGGGAGTAGCATGCAAATAACATAGGTCACTATGGATCGACTCTAAAACTTCAGTTTCACGTTTTACATTTTGAAATGGTTTTTTAGTAATTTTGGTCAGCATGTAAGTCTTATACTTTTCAGCGTTCATGTCAAAAACAAGGATTAACCTATCCTTAGACATATCTTGCATCCTCTTAAAGTTGACATGACCCATTCTAGCATGTCATAAGATTGAATCATTCAATTTAAAGGTTGACATAAAGGTTGAATTACCAATATCATTAACAATATTAAGCCTGAACATTTGATTACACAAATAGCCAAAACCAATAAACACACCATGTTTAGACAAATCAAATTTATCAGATTCAGTTAATTTTTTATAACCACAATTATTCAAAATACCACTTGAAACCAAAATTTCCTAATATTGGGACATGCAAAACATTTAACAAGGAAACAATCTTTCCATAACTAAATCTAAGATCTACATAACCACGTCCAATCACTGTGGACCAACAACATTGTTTCCCTTTGGCTTGTCACTATCCTGCGCCTTGAGGGACTCCTCAATGCGCAGATGACTGCCCAACTCAACAAGAGTTAACTCCTCCTTATTATGTTTCAATGTATGATTGAAATCTTTCCAAGAAGGAGGACGTTTGTCAATGATACAAGAGACCTAAATGACCACATCCATGTTCATTTTGTGTTGTGTAAACCTTTCAAGTATACCAAGAAGTTTATTGTATTATTCCATAACTGGTCTTGAATCAGTCATTTGTAATTTGTGAAATTACTTACAAGGAACTTCTAACTTGATGCATCCTTAGCCATATATTTGGCCTCCAAGGAATCCCATAGTTATTTTTTAGATTCAACATTTCGGTAAATATCAAATAAAGGATCAGACATACCATTGAGGATTAAACCTCTGCAGACATGGTCATTATTATCCCACTTGTTCCTCCTCCTGATTTGATCCACGGTAGCATTTTCACCATCTTTAGGAATAGGAGTAGTGAGCACATACACCACACTCATACTGGAAAGCAAGAAGTGCATTTTCTTCTGCCATCTCCTAAAGTCCACCCCTTCAAACTTGTTAAGCTTGGCAAAATTTGAAGTTATGTGTTTCATAGAGGCAACAACCATTGATTATCACAAAATAATCTTCTTTAATTGTTGGTTGTGGAGAGCCCAGATCAGGGTGAAGATAATGAATAGCTAACTAATTGCCAATGAAGGTTACCAAATATCAATTGAAGTCGCGTGATCACTTTTTAAAGAATATTATTCGACCCTATGCATGGGTTACACGAATACCTCCTTGAGATAAAATCAAGTGCTTGTTTTTGTTTTAGGCACAAATCAAGAATTCGCTTTTAAGTGTTTATGTTTTCTTTGTGTTTTTTCATGCAATTGTGATCCCTATTTATAGGGGATTTACTCAAAACCTATTCAATGGAAATTATGAGAGATTAATGGGCTCATTAATATCTTTCACACTTAGCCTCCATAATTGTAGGAATTAATGATTACAATATCAAATTAAATATGGTCATTTAATGCAGTCAAACATGCCATTGAAATATGTCAAAATTGTTACAAACATTTAATGTTCAAACCTGCCATTTAATGTAGTTAAACTTGCCACTTAAATGTTTGTATCCGCCCATTAATCTAACCACTAAATAAGTCAGGGAAAATCAGTGACTTGATGGGTGTAAACTCTGTATCTCCACATTCATTTCGAAGTATGACCCGATTCTCACAATTGCACTAAATTTTCAACGATGTGTTTTTTCATAAAGCCACACCTAAGTTGTTTTTCTTGAAATCTTCCACTTTAACATAAGAAGCTTTGGTTGGACTGTACGTCTTAAGGATAACAGTGGAAATTATATCCACCTATTACTCGTGTATATTAACTAGTTAAATACATACCCTTCTAGATTATAGTTTAAATCAACAAGCACAATAACGATTTAACGAATGATTAAGTTGACATTCTTTATAAGTTGGTGCATGAAAATGGCCTTTTAACACCAAACTTTCAAATTAAATAGACATCAAACCTCACTCCATAAAAATAATTGTAATTAGAACTTCTGGAAACAGATTTGACCTTAAACTCATTGGCCAAGAAAATTTATATGTGATGTGGTTTTCAAAGTTAAGACTTAAGACGAAACTAACCTGCAATTATACTGTGTAGGTTGACTTCATTCCATTAACGTGCTTGATAAGATGAGATAAGCTTAATTAAACACTATTAATAATTACTTGATCAATTAATTATTATGATCTATGTACCAAACAAACTTAATTAAGTATGCTCTTAAAAATGTTTATTAAAAGATTTAAGTTGATTTAGATATCAAAGTTAATGTGGATACTAAGGGACTAATCCATACCATTCATCTTTATCTTGATCCAATGGATAAGATTAAACTCAAAAATCATTTCATTCTTTTCTTTTAAATATTAATATCTCTCAAACCGTTAATCGTTAAAAGAAAAAATATTCCATCACGACGAGCATTTAATTATCTTTCTATCGATATCTACTTTGATATATTTTTGACAAATTATTTTTCTTCGTTTTTCACGTTTTTTTTCGTTTTTCGTTTTTTTCGTTGTTGAAACTTGTATGAGAAATCACATGTGATAAAACACTAATAGAATCGCATGTGAATATTTGATATTAGTTTTAGATCACATATGATATTACTGATAAATCACATATGATAAAATCATATATGATATTAGTGTTAAATCATATATGATATATAATTTTAATGCAATCACATATAATTCGATGTTAATGTTAACTCATATATGATTTTATAAGAATATTCAAATTAGTGTTTAATGACATATGATATTTTCATGCAAGTTTCAACAACGAAAAAAAAGTGAAAAAACGAAAAAAATGTGATTTTTTTTTCGAAAGTATATCAAAGTGGATATCTATGGAAAGATAATTAAATGTTCGTCGTGATGGTATATTTTTTTCGCTTAACCGTTATGTTTTACATTTCAAGTCCATCGTCCGCTACTACCACCACCAATCATCGTCACCACTACCAAACCTCCCCACCACCATTACTACCAAGCACCGACTCCACCACCATCACTACCAATCATCTTTAAGTAGGGCTGTAAACGAACTGAATGTTCAGTGAACATTTCATGAACCGTCCGGTAAAAAGTTCGTTTATGTTCGTTTATTTATTAAAAGAACGAACATGAACATTATTTTACCTTCGTTTAGTTAAATGAACGAACATGAACAAAAGTTTCGTCCGTTCGTTTATGTTCGTGAACGTCCGATTATGCGTTCATTAACGTTCGTTTATGTTCGTATATGATATCTTTTAATTGTATACTTTTAAAACTGGCATGTTTAAACAAAATAACACTTATAAAACAAAATATTATGCATAATTTGATAAATTTAATGTTCTTTTTGTACGTTTATTTATTTTCGATCGTTTATGTTCGTTTAAGGTTCGTTTAGTTTCTTAATGAACGAGCATAAACGAACATGAACAACTCATTTTCTTAATAAACGAACTTGAACAAGAAAATTTCGTCCATTTAAGCGTCCGTGTTCGTTTATTTGTCCGGTTAAAATTAAATGAACGAACATGAACAAGACTCCGTTTGTGTTCGTTCGGTTCGTTTACAGCCATGTCTTTAAGTAGACCAACAACTAAAAACCTTAATAATATTCAACAATACATCTTTCACTAACTTTCACACAATTTTTACTTAAATATCATGGTTGTTAAGATCCCGATCCCGATCTTAGGATCTTACGATTTTACGACACTGCAAAGCAAAAACGATCCAGATCCTACGTAGGATCTTTGCTTGCTTAGGATCTTATAGGATCCCGATCTTGACCATAGGATCTTAAGATCTACTACGATCCGATCTTACTTTTCTCGAACCACGAACTAAAATCTACGAATTTATGGGTTGTGTTTCCTAGATATTAAAAAAACAACAAGTTAATCTTCTTAAACATTTTATAATTATAATTTATGACAACATTCCTATGAAACATTTATATAATTTTGTGTTTATGATATATAATAATTTGTAGATTTATATAATATTAGAAAGACTATTAAGAAAATAACATTATAGTAGGATCTTACGATCTCGATCCTACCTTACGATCTCGATCTTGCAAAGACGAAAACGATCCTGGGTAGGATCCCGATCTTGACAACCTTGTTAAATATACAACCATAAACAGTCAAAATATATTGTTCGTCAAAACAGTTTCAGTATATATGAAAGTGATCACACCAAGCTTTGCATATGCGATGCATCGACCACTCAATATTTTTTTTTATTTCCACCAAACAGAATATGTTCATAAACAAAGATTAAAAACTGCACACTTAATTACATACACATTTCTTTATTTGATTCTTACTACACTCAGTTTATTCTTAATAGTATTACACAAGTCACAAAAACATGTTAGTTGATAAATTTTTTGGCACATTAAATAGTGTGCAGATCTGTAACAAAGAAAATTACATTTGAATGTTGTTTGATATTATTAGGTTTCTTTTTTTTGTCAATGTTGTTTCTAGTTGTTGGTCTACGTAAAGATGATTGGTAGTGATGGTGGTGGAGGCGGTGCTTGGTAGTGATGGTGGTAGAGAAGTTTGGTGGTGGTGACGATGATTGGTGGTGGTGGTAGGGCCGGTGGACTTAAATTGTAAAACTTAACGGATGATCGTGAAATATATAACGAAAATACTCAAATTGGCCAAAAAAATAAGTTTGACACCTTTTTATATGAAAGAAAAAAATTGTGATACCTTGAATGGAAATGACCTTTAAGTTGGGTACCTTTTTAGATATATGGTGGAGATGAGTCTCTTGATATCCAACCTTTTTTTGGTATCCAATATAACTCTCCTCTTATCAAAAAGAGAGATGATTTGCGCACTCTCACTTTTGATTGGTACACTCCAACCTGTGAATTAAATAGTTGTATATTTATCATACACTGCTTCACCGGGTTGTACATATGAGTGTGCCAATAAAAAATGAGAGTGTCCCAATCAATCCACTATCAAAAAGAACCTTATATAGTGCAGTTGAGAGTGACCCTCAGAGACTTCCATTGTCCGTCATGATTATTGAGGTTTTTTATCTATATCACATTATAATGTATTTGAGACCTTTTTAAAATGAAAAACTTAAAAAATTCAAACAACACACTTACTAATAATGAAAAATGAATTTACATTTATAAAAGGCAAATGATATGTACACGGACTATTATGATTCATAAATAGAAATTTATTATGTAAGGACTCTTATACCCCTGCGCAATATTAACCCTCCCTTCATAGCCTACCGTGTTTTCATTCTTCGTCATATCCGCTCTCTGTTTTACTTACGCCATCCCATTTAATCCGTCACTAGCAAATAAATTATTGATTTATTTTTCTTTTTCTGTGTGGATAGAATCATTATATTTCTTGGTGGTTAACAAAAACTAACTGATTATGTGTTATTTGCCTATAACCGACGACTTAACCAAAACAAGGAAAAATGTTAACCTCACAAAAAAAAACTTGATTGAAAAATTCATTTATTAAGGGCTCGGTTGGAAGCAACAAAAAAAGATGTGATCAGATACCCTCATTTTTTCTGCTTAGTTTTACATGTTTCGTAATTCCGTTATCAATTAATGGGAACGCAACATGATTGACTTACTGAAAAAATAATGAGTGATTCTTGCTCTTTATAGTGCACTTAATTTACCATCTTGAAGGTCTTTCACAATTAAAACAAAAGAAAAAATGGATCCTATCCAAGGTTATAAATAGCGTGAAGCGTGACGTAGCGGCATAGCCAAGCCTCAAGCTTTAGCGTGAGGCGTTGCGTCATAGCGTTTTTAAGGCGTGACTCAAAGCGGCAAAAAATATTTATTGAGTGGTCAATAGTAATTAGCTACTAGGCTTAAAATTGAGTTATAGAGTTACTAAGCACGAATCTAATGCAACCCAAATCATAAATACTTGTAAATAAGCTCAAGTCCAATAAATATCTTTAAAAAAATTCAAAAAAAAATAAATCTCTTAAAAGCTTCAAAAAACCGCGCAACGCCTTGCGCTATAGCGCGCTATATCACGCTTTATCACTCTTTATTGCACGCCACGCCTAAAGGCGACGCCTTGGCCTGTTTCGTAACGTGGAGGCTACGCCTCGCGCTATGGCGCCGCTATAGCGCGCTACAGCGGCGCTATTTAGAACCCTGATCCTATCTAAGCCGGTTCACTTTGGTAATTCCAAAACCAAATTTTATACTCCACATTAAATAGTTCTAGCCTTCAACATAAAAAAAATTGCTAGCTAATCAGACCTTTAGATTATGTTCATGATTTATACAATACAATCTCAACAACATCTCACTAACGTATATATACCGTATGTATGACGGTGACAAGAGACATGTTAATTAACTTGAAACCACTCCGGTGAATTTAATGTTACGTGACGGTAAAATCGAAGTGTTTGTGAAAATAACATCATACCGGTAGAAGCACTTCAGGATAAAGTCAATCGTCGGAGTTGATGTGGTGCAAAAATAGAGAGAAAGAGGTAGGAAGGCAGAAAGAGGAAACGGTTTATGTGTAGTGTTAAGAGAGAAATGTATACAACAAGCAGGATTACCCGCGCGTTGCTGCGGGCGTTAATTTTTCGCACGTTTTTGCGTGCTACTAATTGTGTTTTTTTTAATTTTGTGTGGGTTTATTTTTTCGGTCTTATGTTTAATAGTTTATTTTTTTTCTTATATTGGCATATATGTTGTGCCTCATGTTTAAAGGGGTTTTTTTTTTTTTTTGCTATACGGGGGTTTCTTTTTTTTTAGTATAATTTATGGAATTAAGTTGCGAGTTTATTTTTTCGGTATCATGTTTAATAATTTGTTTTTTTCCCTTATATGAGTTTATGTCCCGCGCGTTATTTCGGGCGGTTAAATTTTAATAGTTTTTTTATATGGATTTATGTGTTGGGTCTCATGTTTAATTTTTTTTTACTTTGGGTCAGATGTTGGGCCAGATTATGAGCTATTATTTTGGCCTACTTTGGTTGACGTTGTAGCGTTTTGTAATTTTTTTTTAGTTTGGGTCAGAAGTTGGGCCAGATTGTGGGATAATTTTTTGCCCACTGTGGTTGGCACTGTAACATGGTCAAAGGGGTGGTCAGACATTTATGAAATGTATATAAGAGTAATGACATTATAAATATACACAATGAGTGACAAATCCACTGTCGTTTTGACAGTGGGTCACTTTGCTACAGTAACGAGCTCTCATTTTGGGTCAGCCCGATTTTTTTTTAAATTTGTATGCACAAAGTTGGAGGAAAAAAAATTACAAAAGTTCCGATTTATTCAGATAAAAAAAATACCCGCGAAAACATCTTCGATACCTAATAACTTTAAAATAATCGATATGGTCATAAACGTACAACCCATTATATTAAAAAAAACCATATAGCAAAAAAAAAAAACACTTTAAACATGAGGCCCAACACATAAGTCATATAAAAAAAATTATTACTAATATACACATTTGTCGACAAACTAGCCTAAAATTCACATAAAATGTGGCCCAAAGTAAAAAAAATACAAAACGGTCCCTCAACTTTTAACTATTTACGATTTTCTTACACAAAAAATCCCGTAAAAAAATTAACAAAAAAAACACGTCAAATTTTAAATGTGTCACAACTTTTTTACATTCATCTGCACAAAAAAAAGATATCGAACCGTCCCAAAAAAAAGAAAATATTCTGGAAAAAATAACCCTCCCAACTGCAAATTTTTTTTTCGCCAAATCATATAAAAAAAGGAAATCTCCGGGAAAAAAATACCAAAAATAGCCAAACAATCTGCCCAAAGTAAAAAAAAATAATAAAACTACCCTCACCTATTAACTATTTACGATTTTCATGACACAGAAAAATTCCCGTATAAAAATTTACAAAAACGTCCCAAAAAATAAAAATATCGGAAAAAATTAGCCTTGTCCCACCGCAAGTTATTTTCCCCGAAACAATACAAAAAAAAAAATACTTCAAAATAAGCCCCGCCATATACGCATCAGCCCAAGAAAAAAACCCCCGCAAAGTAAAAAAAATTATCGGGAAAAAAATTACCCCGCCGCAACGCACAGGAGTTCTTTTGCTTGTAGTAGTACATTACCATGATTTTTATGTGCAAACTAAGGATCCAAATCATCCTTTTCATATCACTTTCCTTTTATAAAATAATTGTCGTAATATAAAATTTATTTTAATTTTTACTAATAAGAGGAATCTATAAAATTTATTGAAATCTATATTCTTAAATCCCAAAGACTTTGAGTTTGAATGTATTGGATGAGATTACGATAGTTGGCCAAAGCCTGGCACGTAGGTCTATAGGTCTGTTTAGACTTATAAGACCAGAGACGGAACCAAGAGGTGTTTTAGAAGTTTTGAGACACTCATGGATTTTTGTCTCACAGTGTTAATTTTGTTAAAAAACCTCAATGTTTTATAAATGCATCGGGTACCAAAAAGTTGTGCAAGTATACTTGTTTGATTTTTCGTAAATGCATCCGGTGACCATGTGTTCTGGTTCCGTCCCTGTATAAGACTCTTACAATTTATTAATACCTCATAAAACATAACACATACATGGTTCTTTATTTAATATGGTATGAGAGCGATTCAGGTTTAAGGCTTAACCGGCTATCATGATCCATTGCTTCTATGTCAACATGAGCCGCTTGCGTGTTATCATCTAAACGAAACAGTATATGTAATTTTCGACTAAAAGGATACACCAGTAATGTTGTAACCATAACTTGATAACCGCTCGAAATTAACAAAAGTCATCAGTAATGGAAAATCATGTATTAAGTGTTTCGATCCATAGATCCAACACATAAAAAAGTGGAAGCATGCAAGCATAATTAAATCAAGAACATGATTTAAATTTATAAATCTTCATGCATTTTGCTATTAATCACAATATGATAATAAACATCCGGGCTAGCTCAGATGGCCACAAAGGATAACCTTAGGAAGGTTGTTACCACATGCGGGAGGTCTCAGGTTCAAGCCTCTACGTGGGGGGTTTTCCTTGTGGAGCAAAAAAACAGTAGGGTTTATCCCCTAAGGTAAATGTTCGAGTCTTGCATACTGTCCAATTGGATGTCACTGTGAGCTCGAATCACTAACAACTAACTTGCCGTTCTAAAAAAATCACAATATGACAATAACGAGGTTTTTAATCCCACGCTTCGCTGCAAGTTGTTTGGAATTGACGAATTCAGTTGATAAGTTGTGTAACGGGTCTTTTGTCTACAAAAGTATTACATGTGTGGTTTATAGAAGCAAGGTTTCATTTAAGTTGCCATTTTATCTTATAGAAAGTGACTATCGTTGTTAAAAAGAACTTTCATAAAGAGAGATGAGAAGGAAAAGAGGATATGACACAAGAATTTACATCAAATCTACTTCTATGATATCCTCGTTTTCCTTCTCGTCTTTCTTTGATCAAGTATGTTTTAGCAACGATATTTGCTTTGCAACGACATTTTTTTTTGTTTTTTCCAACATCACTAAAGAAACATAATGGTATACAATAAAAAATGAAGCCCACGAAAGCGACTATATAAGGAGTCTCAATCACGCGTCCTTGTTGTAATCATAATCCCACACGTGCCCCAAAGAGCGATTTAATGAAAACCTAAAAAAGATCAAAAACCTACAAGCAATCAGACCCGAAATCCTAATAAAATTAACGTTAAAGCATATCGAATCAGAGATAATAATGCAATAACCCTAACGCTATCAAGATTTAAAAGAAAAAGAGTAAATCGATTCAAGATTTAGAGTTGATCTCATAAAAATCGCTATATGATGAGTCAGGTTTGGAAAGTCTTTCTATCATTGTCCCGCTCGCTAACGGTAATCAACCAAGGTACTGACCGTCCTACAATCTATAGAACTACCCATTCATCATCTCGTATATATAATACTCTCTTGAATCTCAATAATTGTACTGATATCCTCAAACTAGATAGATCTCTGCAGCATATAAAGGATGATAGCTAAGATGTATAAATACAGTTTGACTATGTAGAAACACTGACTATGAATACTATGTGTTAATGCGGAATCTTAACTTTTAGGTTAGAACAAGTACAAAGAAAAACAATTGAAAACCAAAATAGAAAAAATTTCTATCATCTCTTTAAGTGATGTACAGATACTAACTATGAGATATGAATTTGTGTAATGGAGATATATTGATCTCATATTCTAACTATGCCAATGAGGGATCCTTATATAGACCAAGATAAACCCAAACAGTCTGTACAAAAACGCGTAAAGATAATTACATAACTTTTCTTAAAATATCTCCATACATATCTCATAAACGGTACTAACTAATTTCTACTAATCGGTTACTAACTAACTGATCGTACTCTAACATTTTTGATACACTGTCATTACTGAACTAATAACTATCAGTACTAACTATTAATACTGTCGGTACTAAGTTAGTGGAAAACGTAATTCCCAACAATCCTCCCTTAAACATGAATGTTGAACTCTTTTAACTTCATGTTTCTTCAGATTTATCTTCTTAAACTCATAGAGGATGTATCCAAACACTTTAACATTTCTTGATCTTTTAAACACTATCCATCTTCAGCAGCAACTTTGTCTTCTCACAACAAGCAACATCTTTCACAACTAAGTTGGCTTTGTAGTTTTTGGCAAACTACCAGCCATAAACGGATTTGATGTTCCTTTACCAGTAGCCGTTTGCTCTGGGATAGTTAACTCTTCATTTTAAAAACATGGTGAGTTAATTACCATACAGTTTTTGTATAAACTGTCACCATACAAACGAATTGATTTTGTCCTTGGGAGGGGGGTACCAAATACACGTTTGCTATTTGGACTAGTCAATGCTTTCAAGTGGCCATAACATGGTGCATTGATAAACAATAATCATTTTAGCAACTATCAACAATCAACATATTTGAATAGTCCTTTACCAAGAACTTGTTTGATCTTGACTAGCCAACCTTCACAACAAGTAAAGCACTGTTGAGTTGAAAACCCTATAATTTTTGTGATAAATTGTCACACCCTAAACGGATTTAAGAAGACTTTACACAAGCCATAGCTTAGGCTAGTCCAGTCTATGCCTGTTTAAGCATGGTAAACTGATGACCATTTGTATGTGTGGTGGTTATGCCCAACACTCAAACCTTCTCAATTCCCATCAACCACATACTTCATCCTATCTGTTTTGCTTAATAAACCCTTATCAAATCCAAGAGCAACAGAATTCTCTTTTCACTACCAAACCAAGATCCAAGCATCCTTTGCAACAAATTTTTGATAGAGGATACCTCTTTCCAACAACAAATGATTAACTATTCCATCCTCAAACTCCAGTATGCCGACCTCCACATATTCATTAACAACCTCTATGTGACAATCTTCCAATCTTGTTGACCACTCCAGAAGTCACTTTGTTCATTCCCTTCTGTTGAAGATTCCATCATAATCTTCAAGTCTCCCCAAAGAATCAATTCAAATCCATCTAATGTAACTTCTGAGAACTGATCCCTTATCAAGTCATACAGATGAAATAGATCTTGCCTATCAAAGATATGAAGGTACCATCCATGATAAAAGTGTGAAAGCCCTAAAGATTCCCATTGGCTCTGTAGATAATAAGATAATCTCCATCTGGTGATGATACCTTGTTTAATCTAGCAATAACTGATTTCTTCTCCATTATCTCACTAATCTAAGATACTTTTTTTAAATGTAACAATCTTCAGGCACTTTTTATGTTCATCATCCACGTGTCAATATCAGCATTTTTCCTTGCCTTTTTTCCTGTGCAATCATTTGAATATGACCTCGCCTTTCTTTCTTAGAACCTTACTTCTTCTTATCTTCCCTCCTTGACCTTTCAATCTAGAGAATCAATTCCTATTGCCTTCAACTTTTTTTCTGATCTCAGTTTCTCTCTCTCTCCTCTCTCTCTTGCAGATCACACAAACTGAAATACAATCTTCATCTGACCTCTTAATCTTTTCATAACGCATCCTTGTTATTTCCTTCAAACTTCTTGGTTTCAAATCAGATTGCTTCTAAGTTTCCTACATGCTTCAAGTAGTGTCATCATTTGATTTCTCAGTTTTGAGTTCTTGTAGGTGGTCTGTTCCTGTATAGCTTCTGAACTTTGTTGAGCAAGGGAATTTCTTTTGAGCAACAATTGTGTCAGAAGTGAATTTTGCTCTTTCTTCTATTGTAAACTGCTCCTCTTTCTTCTTTCTTGAAGCTTCTCATCAGAAGTCTATCAGCCTCAATTCTTGCCTTTATGTCATCTATAATTATCTTATTTGAAAAAGAGCAGCATTTGTAGCTTCTCTTCATCTATATGTTTCTTATCTTTCTTCATCTTCCACTATTCTTACCCATCCTATCCATTTCTTCATCACAGGCAAGCTGTTTAAACTTCTTTTCAGCTTCAGGATAACAACAGATTCACTTTCAGATTCATCTTCCTCTTCTATTCTTTTTTCGCCTTGTCTTTTAGATCAACTTTGAAAGAGGCTTAATGTTCAAAAGAGATCTTGGTTGGAAGTAGGCCTAGGTCTTTTAGTTTCTTCAATATCCTTAAACTCACACCTTTCTCTCTTCTCTCTGAAACTGCTTTGGCTTGACTCAGTAGAGAATAACCTGAGCTATTGTTTTCATCATCTTCCAAATTTTTGTAGAAGAAGGGTGTTGGTAGTTTGAGTAGCCCTTCTTCTCAGTATGCTCATCATTACCTTACTTTGCTTCATCCAAGTAACTTCATTTTGAATCATCACAGTACTATCTTTCTGCCTGTCGTTACTAACTTTGGGAATCCGTCAGTAACCCCCTTAAACCTTATTGGTCCTGTCATACTAACTTTCCTCCTTGTCAGTACTAACTTTTGTAGCATGTACAAAGTACATCTTTAGCATTATCCTTCTCGGTTCATCCACTAACATCTCTTGACCTATCCCTCATCTTGAGCATCGAGTCAGTTCTCGATATAAATCCAATGAATCTTCAGGAATCCCCCCTCCACCCCCCCCTCCAATTTTCAACTCTAGTGGGTCTCTTATTGTGCTAGCTGTATGTTCACCTTTGGCAATTGGGGGAGTTTTTTTACTTCCTCCCCCATCTAGGTCATTCTCAGACTCACTGTCTGCACCCATTATTACTTGAGAACTTCTTTCTTGCAAATCTTTGCTTTCAAAGGAGACGACCTTTCATCCATGCTCTGTGGTGTTTGACTATAGGGTTGAGCTTAGCTTTCTTGAGCTTGTTGATCTGTGCCTTCAAGTTATGTGTTTTCTTGGCTTGATCTGAAACCAGTGTACATAAAGAGAAACAAAGATCATAGATCCTTTGATGTCGATTTCACCTCATTCCCTGGAACAGTGGATTAATCACACGGGATGAAAGACCTCCAAGAATTCCCCACCAGAACTTTCTGGAATAGAATCAGGAATGAGAGTAGAAGGTGAAGGTCTAGGGGATGGGTCAGTCTGTGGCTCAAAAGGTGCTTCACTAGAGTGAGGAGGAGATGGGTCAGTCTGTGGCTCAAAAGGTGCTTCACTAGTTTGAGTAGGATAGGGTGTATGGTTGTGCTTCAGATGGTCTTATCTGAGGGGCACCCTCATCCTCCGGTTGGTTATACCACATGAAATAAAATAAAAGGGGTGGACATTCCCGTGAAAAATGTTTATCCTTTTTAAACATAAAAAAAAAGCAAAAGAATGTAAAAAAACAACACTTAGACTTTACTTGTCAAGAAGCATTTTACTAGAAAATGATCTAAAGGTAACAGGTACAATAGCTAGCCGTTTATCTATAAAAGTAGTAGAAACAAACTGTGTACATGACAAACTACTTCTTTGCATCTAAATGTCCAAGCATACCATCAAAAATTAAATTTCGGAAAAATCATACTACTGAAAAGATATTTTAGTAGCAAATGACAGCAGTAGTGCAATATGAAGTAGGAATTTGATCCTAAGATGTGCTTATTTGAACTAATACATATGATTCATAGTATGAATAGAAAACCTCCATTGGGAGAAAACAAAGGCTTTGTTAATGTATATTAACACTGTTAAATCCCCCTCATAACCCCATAAGCTATATAGCATATAAAGATAGCCTGATTAGGTAGTGGAGACTGATCCGATTAGCATCATGCGAAAAGAAAGAGACACTCTTATTGAGCCTCAGAGATAGACACAGGCTTGCAGCTACTTTGGCAGTAATGTTCCTAACATTGTTGATTATTTTGACCATAGTCAAGACGTCCAGAACTGTTCAACAAATGTATATAAACAACTAGATCATACAAATGAAGCTATGTCTAGGAATGGCACTGATCATCGTTCAAGTAAAACAATGTCTTTTCTCATAAACTCTCGATATCATTCCTCTTCATCTCCTTCTCAACTATTAATCTACTCGCATATTGTGCTTCAGGATCACAGATCAATTTTCAAGAACAACCATTGTACATATGAAAGATGATCGTCGTTAGAGAGATATAAGGGCTTGTATAAACGAAAGTATATAAGAGTGATTACGTAAGGTAACTGTGCAATTGAGATGGGTTTATATAGGAGTATATTGAACCAAATTTCAAGAAACCGATTCAATTTTACACTTTAACCCTGGTGGGGTATTTTCTTCAACGTCTCTATAGCGGTACAAACTTTGCCTAACGGTACTAAATCTGCGTTGTTGGTACGAACTGTTGCCAACCAAAGAATGAACAATGTAGGTAACAGGAGTGCTTCAGTACCATCAAAAACTCTTCTCAATGACTCTCTAAATCCCATCAAACCTCTTGAAAATGCAACACTAGTGGTAAACAAAATGTTTGCTTCATACTTAACACTGCATACAAACTATACAACACATCATATTGCCTCCCTTTAACCAATGCATCTTATGGATTTATCAATCCTAATAGAAACAACCAAGCAACTAGAAACCTGCTAACATTAAAATGCCTTGGTATATAGAACAGCTACATTGTCATCAATGTGGAATTTTATAAGCGACCTGGATTACGTTTTTCTATCTCCTAAGCATCTCTATGAAGTGGTAGCAATAGAAATATGCTTTTTTTTGAATGATAACTGTATTCATTACATGTATATGGTGCATTTCATTATCAATGTAGATCATTGTGTTCAAGAAATATGAACCCATAAGTCCTACATTTGATTTCGAATCACAAAACTCCCGGCCCGAACAGCTGTGCAAAAACAACGAACATATTCTTCCTCAACATGTAGTATAAGTACTATCCACAAATTGTAGTGTCCTACTTACTCTGAGCATTGCTAAGAAATAACAGTCTCCTTCCAAGAAATTGACAACCTCCTGTTTGTTGATTTCCTGGACAAGATTGCTCCAGCATAGTCACCATCTGAGTAGAGATGCCAGGTCAAATGAGACCACTCTAGGATACCAAAGGCCCAGTTCATGGGTTTGCCCTTTGTAATACCTAAAAATTCTATTGACAGACACATAGATGGGAAGACATATAGGATGAACCTGAAAACCTAGAAAACAGGCACAAACTGCAAACATAATATCAGGCCTATAAGCAGTCAAGTAACATTAAAGAACCACTCATTGCCATATAAAGATTGACAACCACAACATTGGCATCCTCATCCTTGACTAAAGGCTTTCTTCTGAGTCTCAATAGTATACTAGATCAGTCTTTAACATTTGAAAAGATCTCAACAACAACTTCAGGATTTCTCTGCACAACATATTCTCTACATCCTGACTTATAAAGATACCATCTGCTTTCTGTTTGACTTGTAATCCAGAAGAAAGAATGTGAGCTCTGCCCATTGAACTACTCTGAAATCTACTCTTCATTTACTGACCCTATCTTCAAATTCATTCACCAAGATTTTTCTTATCAGTAGAATCCGTCAAAAGTACACAAATCATCATCTAACATCTAAACACACTGAAACAAGTATGATATCAGGTTTTCCTACTTTAAGAAGAGAGTTTGTCCCAATGGTCCTTCATTCTGTATCTCTCTCTTTATAACAAGAAAGTGAGATACAATTAGCATACCCGACTCTGGGAGCTTGGTGTAACCCATAGGACTTTACCACTTTATAGACTTTTTGAGGATATTTAGGAGCTAGAAAACTGTTTATGGATGAGACACATATACTCCTCATCAATTTTGCCATTAAATGAAGGCACTTTTCACATCCATTTGATAAACTAAGAGTCCCATGTAAGCGCAAAGGCTAAAAAGATCCTAATGTCTTCAATCCTTGCCACGCGGAGCAAAACCTATCATGCATCTATCCTTCCTCATGAGTCCTTATGATCCCCAGAGCAACAAACCTTTGCTTATTTCTAACAACACAACTCGCTCTCTCACCCTTCTTATTTTGATAAAGCCCACTTTGTGCAATAGCCTTCTTCCCAAAAGGCAAAACTACAAGAATCCAAACTTTCTGAACTTGACTGCCGCAATTCTTCGTTGCAAACATCAACCACAACTTTCATCTTCAGTGCTTCGAAGAGCTTCTTGGTTCATTTTGAGACAGGAAACAAGCAAATAAAACAATGCTGAATCCTTATGATTATTTACTCCTTTGCTATTAGAACATAGCTAACAAAAGCATGTGCACCCAGAATTTTTATTCAGCTTTGCTTTCTTATTTGAACTGCTGAGGTTGGATCCCTAGAATAAGATCTGAAGGATGGAAGGAGATAATCTTGAAGTGGATAAGACTAACATTCACAACAGTTTCCAAATTTGTGGAAGTCAGCCACGCACCCTCACAATCATAGAAGATGAATTATGCAAAATACCATCATTATAATTTTTGATAAATGTCCTTCAAGTGAGGTAAATTCTAAATCATCTTGTTCATGATTGGTTGGATCAGAGAAGATAACCCAACGAATGAGACTGCAAGACTAACTAGTGTTAACAGTATAACTATATATTTAGTTACAGCTAGGCTTTGGCTGGTGTGCTAACAATACTAAAAATGTTAGTACTGCTAGCCTTAGCAGCTCCTGCTTGTATAATCAAATTCTCAGTTTCTTGTGCAAACGCCTACCTGAGAGCTTCAGCTGCCTTATTAGCCATCCATTCGTGCAACTTAAATTCTTTTAAGTTTTCATCCTAAAAAGACATGTCTTCCTCATCTTGGACCATCTCACTTTGCATCTGTCTTTAAATCAGGAGTGATAGTTGAAGAATAAGAAGACCAAATTGCGGCATACTGAGCATCTTTGAGCAGATTCATCCTCATATTAATCAGAATCCCCATGCAACAATAATGTCTTTCTTACCTGCATTGTGATTAGCTTCTTGAAGCCTGCATGATTTGTTAGCTTTATTCCTGAACTTACAGTTGATAATTCATAAAATCAGTCAAAAACTCAATGATCAAAACGCCAACTTGGTCCGTTCCCTGCAACATTTGGTTTATTCTCTAAAAGTTGATGGCAGGTTTTCTTCAACTCTCTTGTTCTCTAAATTGAATACCCAAAAAAAGGCCTTTCATTGTAGAGAATAACCTAACTAAAATCCTTCAATCTGATTTTCACAGCAAACCATGCCAAGGTGGTCAATGAGTATTCAATAAGGTCACAATGTGCACCCAAAAGTCTTATGGAAACTTATATAATTGGTATTGTTACGCCCGATAAAAGATCAGTAAGTTCTATTAAGAGGCTTGCCATTATACCTAATGAGAACATAACTAAATGCAGTACAACAAACTGCTTCCATCCAAACAGTGATAGGTAAAAAATGACTCTGCAAGCATGGTCTAGCAGCTCATAAGGGTCCTTTATCTTTCTTTCAGCAACACCATTTTGTTGTTGGAGTTATGGCATTACTATATGCCCTCTTGATCCCTTTTATGACCTGTAAGAGATTCAACAACATCTTGTTTATTAACATTCAGTACCATTAATCACATCTAATAGTTTTAACTTTTGATCAATTGGTTCTCCAATGTCGTTATAAAGTCCTTAATGATTCCACTATTATCATCTTTGTTCTTAAGAAAAACACCCAACTAAACCTGCTAAAATCATCATTGATTAACTAGGAATAAGTTTATGTTTTAAGCTCCCAACAGATTAGGTCCCAAAACAAATACCATATGAAAGAAGTTGTAAGAAGTGGCTAAGTATAGGCTTACTGAGTTTGGCCATTACATGAGGCCTATGTTGCTTTCCTTTCTGACACAAACAACACAAGTGTGGGTCCATTTTTGAAAAATTCATTAGTAGGTAAACTCTTACACGGTTTCCCATTACAAGTTTGTTTAATTTTTTTAAGTAACATGACCAACCTTCCTATCTTGTTTTTCTTTTGGTTTGCTAAATGGGTTTTTTAGCGCTTGTTTATTTTTTAAGCTTTCCATTTTAGGTTCTGATGATCCTAAATTGGGTGGAGAAAACCTGTTTAAACCTTTATAGCTAGTGGTAAGCTTAGGGCATATTTATTTTTTAATTGACTTAAAGGATTTCTGTTGTCAATTATAATTATTAATTCACTTAAGTCAGTTGAAAACACACTTTCGCATATTTAGGTTCTTCAGTATCAATGCCGTTTTATATGATAATTTTTCAAGTAAAAACAATAATTTTGACATGGAACTTTGTTTTCCTATTCCCTAATTCACTTTCCACGAATTATGATTAATATTGTTTAGTTGATTATAACGTAGCAACGCTAGGATTAGCATGGCTAAAAAACGATTCCTAGAAGATGGAGTCAATTCCTATCGTCTAGTTTTTAAAGTTATGATAATTTCCTTTTTTGTATATGTGCGGATAGGGCACATTAAGATTTTGAGCAAGCTCAGGCCGTGAAGGAGATTTTTCTGTCTGACACACAATCCATATCTTTTAGAGAATCTATATTTGAGACATTATTTCTCATACTTGATACTTATATTTGAAGAGACAATGCTTCTCCATGTGGTATGGGGGATGTTTCCTCTATGTGAGGAGTTTATTTATCAATTAACTTGAGTTGGTGGTTATTGAACCCAATTACAGTCTTTCTATTTATCTTCTTATACAGCAAATGTTTCTAATTGCCCATATTACTCTCTCTCACTTATAGGTCTTTCATCGTACATCACACATTTAGCTACCTGATTTCGAACACTATACTTCAATTTCATTAAAGTAGGCGTTCATTCGAGAATTTTCTGATTTACTTCTTTCTGTCTCTCTTTATAGATTCTATTTGCTGTGACTTACTTATATCTGTCAAAGGCATAATAGCCGAACACTAAATAAAAAAAAAAGGTTTGGAAAAAAAAAAGCCTAGAACGACCTGTTGCCTGGTTTCATAAGATCTGATCTCTCAAACTACACTGATGTAACACAAAGGCAAGGGTTTGATCTAAATCTTTAGTATCTAAACTTATTCCATACTGTGGATAAACAGTGAACATAAATCTAGAGTAAGCAAGATTTCCTCTTGCAATTCCAAGGATACAATCCTTTCTAGACTCAATTCTATTATCTAGGAGAGCCATTTTTATAGGAGTGTCTATGCCACTTCTAAATTCTGATTTAATTAAAATTGCCTTTGCAATTAAACAAGCTAATCCTCCAGAAGGAACAATGTTCTTTAAATTGAAACTGTACATATTATTTTGCCTAGGGATTTTAAGTAATACTTGATTTTCATCAGGTAACTTAAATTCAGGAGACAAAACAAGACATTCAGAGTCAGTAAACAGAACCTTGTTCTTTTTGTCACACATTTGTGACACAGAAAATAGATTGAAATGCTGAAGTTCTTTCACAAAGCACACATCCTCAAAATCTAACTTTCTAGTATATTTTATTACACCTTTAACCATTGATGTAACCTTACTGACCTTCCAAATGCAACAGTGCACCATTAAAGTCTTGGAAATTCAGCAAGGTAGGCTTTGTTTCTAGTCATGTGCCTTGAACATCCACTATCAACAATTTCTTTATTCTGTAAAGCGTTATGCGTGGATAATCCTTGCACATCAAATGAAAGAAGATTAGATTCTCTAGGGACCCAAGCCTGTTTGGGCTTGAAGTCTGCCTAGTGTATCTTTGAAATTGTAACAATTTCTAAGACTAGCTCCACCATATGATTTGGGAGATATTGTGCCATTTTTTATCTTTGTGTTCCTGCCAATTACAACCTGCTGAGGGCTTAACAGCATGTTACCTTTTTTTCCTCCAACAACACTAACAGCATTTACCTTAGCAGTATGTTAACCGTTTAGTTTTGAAAAATTTGTGCTTAAGTTACAGTTGTCTTTTTGAAGGCCTTGATAGATGGTGAATTAGTTTTGTGAAAAACATTTTCTGGTCATAACTCTATTCACAATGGGCTTACGTGAATTAACTTATCATAGCAGAAACTAGTTTAGTAATGCTTGCTGTTCAAACTTTGTCTACAGTACTAACATTTTTAGTAGCCGCTAGCTTTCTAGCAGTATTATCTGGAATTTTGCCAGTCCAGTTAATACTGATTGAAGGAACAAATTTGTTTTGACTATTCCTCTCTTGCACATTGAGTTCCAAGTTGCCTATCCCTTTTGACTAGACTATTCTGTTCCACCCAGTTGTTTAATTAGCTTTCAAGCCAATACCCTCTTCTTATGGAAATCACAAATCTCTGAAAACATAGATTAAGCCTTTCCACATACAAAAATGAAGTAAACAGTAAACCCTACCCCAACTCTTTCTTGTCACTTCTAGGTTTTTGACTATGTGTGAACTGACTCATAACAGTTTCCCTAGGATTTTTTAACTTGCTTGTGTATACAAAACTAGTGTTTTTTTATTTTGTTTTTTTTTTTTTTTTTTTGTTTCTTGTTACTTTTGTTGTATTGAAACATACTCATCTTCACTATCTGATTCAATACTCCAAATGATAATGAGCATCAGACCAGACCTTAGGTTTGACATTCTACATTTGATTTCATGTGAATAACTGGTTCAGTACACTGATTCTAGAGGGATCTTGTACTAAAGTTAGATTATAACATGTAGCTAAATTCACTTTGTTAGGATTTCAAATTCACTATGTTGAGTCTGTTTTGGACCATATGCAATAGTGAGTAATCTACTTCATATTAGGATCCATAATGGCATATAAATCCAAGTCATGGTGAGGGTACATCATGCATTCCGTCCTGCTTAACAAACCTATCATAGAAAGTTAGTTTTTTATCCAACTCACTCTCCTTATTCATAAAAAACACTTTGTTAAAAACTTCATTTTCATAGCACAAAATACCATCAATCTGTGATCCCGCCATACCCAAGTCCAAACTTATCCATTAGGCGACTCATTTGAGTTATTAAGCAGTTCCTGAAGATTCTTAGAAGAGTTATTCCATTTTTCTACATTAGCCTTTTTAAATCTTCTATTCCTTTTGAGCCTTCTAGCTAGTCTAATTTCTTATGAGTATGATTAAACATCTGTTTTATAATCTAAATCTATCTTCATAATTTTATCTTTTGTTATACCAATATGTTTGACCTTGTTGATGAGCAACTAACGTGCTTTTAAACTTTCTTAAGACCTTGAAGAATATGCCGTATTTCTATGCTTACAATCACTAGTTGTTCTCTCTGTAGCATCATATAGTCTTTTAAGGTTAGCATAATACTCTTTACACTTATTTGAACAAGAAGTTATCCTCTTTTCTGATTCCTGAGTTGTTGTAATCCATCAAAGCAGAATAATCTTCATCTTCATCCAGAGTGACTTGTGCAATCTACACCTTCTCCCAACAATGGTATACCCAATGCTTTAGAATCCTCCTTCTTTCCAGTTCTGCACCCATCCTTTCTCATTCTGTAGAGTTCCATGCATTCCCTCCACCTATTATCTTTATTTTCCCTTGTTCTACACTCTCTAGCAAAAATGCCTCTTCCTTGTGAAACAGTAGCACACAACATAGGTTTTATCAAGCCAACTGGTTCTTTGCATCAAACTGTAGCTTTCTACAGTCTTTTACTATAACTTTTATCATTTCTCATTTAAGATCTATGACCACATTCCACTTCTCAATTTACTCTCTTCTCTCTAGTCATATTCAGATCAAGTCTCTATCTCTTCATCGTCTTTCATGATCATGAGGACTAACTTGATCTTGATTACAAGCAAGGAGGTATGATGACGTTTATCTCTCAATACTGAGTGGGTATTTTGACCAAAGTATTGGTAAAACACTAGAAGCAGTACTAACATCATTAGTACTGCTGGTGTTCTCAAGAGACAAAAGCTACATTATTAAAAGCAAGAAGATGAAGCAGATAGAGCCTTTACATCTTCCTCGAAGACTCTTAGATTAATGTATCAAATCATCAAAACTGAGACTCTGAGACTGTCTACTCCTGGTTTGGTCCTCATAATTAAGGAAACTTGTGACCAGGCAGAAGGTAGAGATCTTAGGAATTTTTGATTTGCATCCTCAGTGGATACACCTGCTCCATGAATCTCTAATTGACTCAGAAGACTTTGGAACCTGTCATAGCCTTTGTGAAGCCCTTCTGAGTTGGATACAGAGAATCCTTCAAACTGTTGCTTCAAGATATACTTCTGCATCTTCTTGGATTCGTCATTTCCACCAAATCTAGATTTGATGGCATCCCACATCTCTTTTGCATCAGTCATCTTATGAAATTTAGCAAGATGATCTTCTGGTAGAGCCATAAGCAAAGTGGTCCTTGCTTTTCTCTCTCTTTCTCTGGCTACAATTTCTTCTGCAGTTCTGGGAGGCAAAACCTTAATTTGTCCTTGTGTATCTGTAGTGATTGATACAGGACCATTCCCATTTTGTATAACCTCCCAGATTGGATAGTCTGTATGGGCCAAATAATGTTCCATTTTCATGGCCCATATATCATATTCTCCTTTTTTGAGAATAGGCAGTTTGATGGTTGATACTGTATGAGGAGTTTGTTGTGTTGGTGTTTGTGATGATGATGGTGGAGGTGGTGGTGGTGGTGGAATTTCATCTTGTGATCCAGACATGTTTAGTTTTGTAGGATGGAGATGTATAACTGGATTTGTTTGTTCTTCTTACTCAGAGTTTCTCACAGGCTCTGATACCACTTGTGAGTCCCAAACTGAATAGATCTCTGCAGCCTATTAAGGATGATAGCCAAGATGTATAAATACAGTTTGACTATGTAGAAACACTGACTATGAATACTATGTGTTAATGCGGAATCTTAACACAAGTACTAAGAAGAACAATGAAAAACTAAATAATATTTTCTATTAATCTGCTTTTAGTGATTACAGATTACTAACTATGAGATATGATTTGTATGAGATATATTGAGCTCATATCTAACTATTCCAAGAGGGATCCTTTTATAGACCAAGGATAAACCCTAACAGGCTTACAAAAACGCGTAAAAGATAATACATATCTTTTCCTAAAATATCTCATACATATCTCTTAAACAGTACTAACTAATTTCTACTATCGGTACTAACTAACTGATTAGTACTTAACATTTTGTACTGTCAGTACTAACTATAACTATCGGTACTAACTATTAATACTATCGGTACTAAGTTAGGAAAACGTAATTCCCAACAAATATCATATCTACATACAAGAAGCAAACACCTACGTGACTCCAACAATCTCCCTTCCAGATGAAACATGCCAGGTATATCTATTAGTTTTAACATTGGATCATCACAACCGTGAAGTTCCTCCCTGATGCAACCTATGATTTATTTGTATGGTTGTTATAATTAGGTGGTCATGGTCTTCAATGTTTAAGTTGTAAACCGTAATTTGGTTAACAACCTATTTGTAACTAGGGGTACCGGTAAATAACTTTGATTATTTGATCATTTATATTCCCATGTTAGGTTTGAAACTCAAACAAATTTTTAGTTTACAGTGTTCTCTTAAGACTTTGTAAATTAATTCTCATAACTCCTTTGACCAGGAGTTACAAATCTTTTGATTAAGAGTTGGCATCCCTATATATAGAGATGGACATTTTTGCATGAAACACACACCAACAGAAAACCAAAACACTTAGAAACGAAAGGGATCTTGATTTATGCCTAAAACAAGAACTGCACTTGGTTTTATCCCAAGGAGGTATTCGTGATACCCATGCATAGGGTCAATTAATATTCTTTGGAAAGTGATTACACGAGTTCAAGTGATATCCGATAACAATATTTGGTAATTATTAAATATATACCAACAATAACTTTGCTCGACTTATGTCGTAACTAGTGTGCGACTTTTTGTTTCTCTTATAAGTTTGCTACTCTTTGGAACCCATCAACATGCATCATAGACACACCCATCAGGAACAAACTTACCTTATCACTTGCTGCCAATTTGTTTTGAAGTATTAAGTTAGGTTGTGTTTTGAAGTGTTAAGTTTGGTATCGATTTAAAAACTCTAGTTTGAGGGCGGGTGACGGTCTAATGGTGTAATTTACCCTTTTCCCGCCGAAACCTTTTCTCGCTAATTTCCAAAATGGGGACTAAATAGGTGAACGGAGTCCACTTCAGGGACGAAAAGTGTAATGTCTAAAATTTTTTTTGCCAGTCTTCAAAGTACAATGGCAAAACGTATATTTGGTAGCCATGCATAATTTTCATGTAACAAATTTTACAATCCCTTCAATGTATGTTCATTATGGTATAAGTAATTTTCCAAATGATGGATTTCGGTCCATAACATAATCTGATAACTTTGCTCAACATTTTCTTAACCTATGGGCGACTTTTTCTTTCTTTTAAATATAGCTCTCGACTTTTTAGTGTTTAAGATTAAACTTAAAGGCACTTTTTTTAGTTTATTAGTAAGTTTAGGTTTTTAGAAGAATTATAAATCTCGATTAAGATTTTTGAATTCCGATTATAGTTTATGAATTTCTATGATCAAATCAATTATATGATAGTATGTTTTAAGTACATTTTTTACAAGGTTTATGAATTTGGATTACGGCCTATATCATGGTAACCTTCAACAAACCTCGTTTCATTAACAATTATGTTCTTGAGTAATTATTGGAATGAAATAAAAAGAAACAATAAGAAGAGAAGAGGAAAGAAACGAATCATCCCAAAAGTAGGAAGAAGATTTTATAACAAAAATGACACGTTCTTTTCTTTTCTCTTGTTAAAGAATCTCGATAAAAACACATAAATTTTAGTTTCTTTCCAAATCCTTTCGTTTCTCCCCAATGCCAGGTATATCTATTAGTTTTAACATTGGATCATTACAACCGCCAAAAGACTCTAAGAAGTTCCTCCCCGATGCAACCCATAAGTTATTTGTATGGTTGTTATAATTGGATGGTCATAGTCTTTAATGTTTAAGTTGTAAACTGTAATTTGGCTAACAACCATTTGTAACTAGAGGTACCGATAAATAACTTTGATTATTTGATCATTCAAATTCCCATGTTAGTATGAAACTCAAACAAATTTTTACTAGTTTATAGTGTTCTCTTAAGACTTTGTAAATTAATTCTCATAACTCCTTTGACGAGGAGTTACAACTCTCTTGATTAAGACTTGGCATCCTTATATATAAAGATGGACATTTTTGCATGAAACACGCACCAACAGAAAACCAAAACACTTGGAAACGATAGGGTTCTTGATTTATGCCTAAAACAAGAACTGCACTTGGTTTTATCCCAAGGGGGTATTTGTGATACCCACGCATAGGTCCAAATAATATTCTTTGGAAAGTGATTACACGAGTTTAAGTGATGTCCGGTAACCATCTTTGGTAATTATTAAATATATACCAACAATAACTTTGCTCGACTTATGTCGTAACTAGTGAGCGACTTTTTGGTTCTCTTATAAGTTTTGCTACTCTTTGGAACCCATCAACATGCATCATAGACGTACCCTTCTGACTGTCATCAGGAACAAACTTACCCTTATCACTTGCTGTCATTTTGTTTTGAAGTATTAAGTTAGGTTGTGTTTTGATTTGTTAAGGCTGGTATCGATTTAAATACTCTGGTTTGAGGGCGGGTGATGGTCCAATGGTGTAATTTACCCTTTTCCCGCCGAAACCTTTTCCCGTTAATTTCCAAAACAAGGACCAAATAGGTGAACAGAGTCCACTTCAGGGACGAAGAGAGTAATGTATAAAACTTTGTTTGGCAGTCCTTAAAGTACAATGACAAAACGTATATTTGGTAGCCATGCATAATTTTCATGTAACAAATTTGGTAATCCTTTCAATGTATGTTTATTATGGTATAAGTAATTTTCCAAATGATGGATTTAGGTCCATAACATAAAATGATAACTTTGCTCGACATTTTTCTTAACCTATGGGTGACTTTTTCTTTCTTTTATGATGATGTGATCAGCAGGGGCGAAGCCATGTGTAAGGTACTGGGGGCGTTTCCCCCAACCTAGCTCCTACAGATACACAAAATACATAGGAAAATACAAAGTAACTAAATATGCAAGTTGGTTGTGAGATACCCTCTGACAAAAATTATTATTGTCCATTATTTTCCCAAAATAATTGTCACTTCCAAAAGAAGATAGGAAATTTAGGTCATGTTTACCATATTACCCTCACTTGAGGTTATTATTACAAACATTGAAGAAAGTTTTAAATTAATTAGTTAATGGTAAAAATGTCATTCTATAAAAAGTAACAAAAGAGAATGTTGTAATGATGATGAATGCAACTTCTAATAACACCATCACTTTCTTCTTCATGTATATACCATATACATTTATGCAACCAAAATCTAGTTTCTATCTATATATCCTGGTTGTTTCTATTAAATCTTTCTGCTAAGGCCTCGCAAAGGTGCGAGGCTTGACCTCCACGCTACGCAATATACCAAGGCTTGGGCTTAAGGCTTGACGTGAGATGAGGAGTGGAAAAACGTAATAAGGCGCGATAAAGCGTGATGCGTGGAGGCTTTTTTTTAATTCAATTTCAATAAAAATCGTATTTTTATATATGCAAAGCTAGTTTATTGAATGTATTCCTTATGTGTGACACTTTTTATAAGCTCGGTATATT
>BQNB010001796.1:5490-10490 GCA_026074375.1 Tanacetum coccineum | reverse complement strand
TGTATTTTTGCATGGGTAAAAGGATGTATAGGAAGAAAATGTAGGAGGATATACCAATTCTCTTTTAGATTAATCCTGTTTTAAATTTGTATTTTAAAAAACTAACCTATTTCTTTATAATAGCATAAAAGAACATATTGATATGAACCCAGAAAAGATTGCCGAGCAAAATCAAGGTATGTCAAAATATTTTTTGTTTGAAGACAATGAGTTGACGCTCATAGAAGATTATGACGACAGTCATCTTTACAATGAAGATACTTACGGACCGACTTACGTCGATCCATATTGTTATTATGAGGAAGTGGATGCAATAAAAGAAGTTCAGGTATGTACTTACGTAGTACTAGTAATATTTAACATAAGTTTGTTATTAAATTCTATATTACTTATTCAATACGTTAGTAATATTTGTTTTGTAATTTATTTGCAGAATATAAAAAATATTTTGACTCGCAAAAAAACATTGAAACTTCGATTTAAAGCTCTTGAGATGTGTGACAAAGCAAGAAGAAGGTTCTAGTTTTACCCTTATGATAAGGATATTCGTTATCTCATAGAACAAATTAGAGCTGATATTGAAGAACTTGAAAAGAAGAAAAAGAAGAATGATGTTATGTAGTTTTGTTAAATGTAAACACATACTCAACTTTTTTAAGATTAATAAATATAGCTGGTATGTGCTTAATTACACATACCGTTTACCTATAAAAACGAGCCTAAATGACCAAAAACGGACATAAAATGCCAAATATATGTGTGTTTTGCTATTTGTGTTGTGTAGGTAACGAATATTCACTTAAGGACAAAAATGAAACTAAAACCGACAAAACTGAGCACGAGATTGGAAAGAGCGTGAAAAGTCAAAGTCAAAGTCAAAGTCGAAGCCAAAGACGTGTGCATCTTAAATAGGCTAACCCGTACCCAAGTTAATGGGCCAAGCCAGCCCATTAAGCCTTTTATATAATTAAAAGCCCATGATAAAAGCTTAAATCTAATTAATCCTAACCCGGCCCAAATATAAGCCCAACATAACCCTTAACCATACACCCTTTAAACCCTTTTACACCATTAGTCCCTAGGGTTTTCATCGTTAGTCCTTAGGGACTAACACAGTTAGTCCCTATCCATTACACCGTTAGTCCCTATCACTAACCCCGTTACCTTTTACCACCAAACACCCGTTAAACCCAAATCAAACAACCCGCCAAAACCAATTAATAATGTACACCTTCCTCTTCACATGTTACCCTGCAAACCATGACAAAACTAAATCACACCCCTCCTTCAGAAGAAGACAAGTCCATTGTTTCAATCCCATAAAGTTTTATTGGACGAGATGAATCAAGGGTTGAGATTAAAGGCTTAAAGAAACACATCAAGGGAATCAAAGGTTGAGATTGAAGGCTTGGAGAGCCAAAAAGGGAAGGGCTTATAGGTTTTACTAGCTTGTTTTTAAACAAGCTAGAGCTTGTAGACAAAGCTCTAAAGAGCCTTTGTACCCTTGTTTTGAGCAAAGGGCTTAATAAGTTAAGTTCTTCACTTTTTAGCTTATTTACTGTTTGCTTATTTACTGCTTATTTAGGTGCTTATTTTTGCTTATTTATGAATGTTTATGCTTATGGTTGCTTGCTTATTGATTAAGTCTCATTTGTCTAAGTTTTTCATTAAAACAGTTAAGTTTAGCTTAAAACTGCTTATTTGATTTGCTTATTATCTAGTGCTTATTAGTGGTTGAAACTTGCTCATTTGTTCTTATATTACCTAGTTCTTAATCTTTTTTAGGTTTCATAGCTTAGTATAATATGTTTTAAGCTAAAATGTGTTTTAGAGATTTTAATGGGGTGTTTGGGACAGCAGCGTTAACCAAGGTTAATGCTGTTTGACCATTTATTGGCCTTTAAGTCAACTTGGTTTAGCTCATTAGTGGACTTATAATCTGTTTTAAAGAATTTTTAAAGTTTCTAAATCAGTTTTAAGGTGTTAACTGCAAGTACTTTGAATCTGTGGACTTGATGAGTTTTTAAACTGCTTATGAGCTTAGATCTTAATTAGTTGCAATTTAGTGTTGAGTTCATGTTTCTTAATGCAGTAGAAGAAAGTTGTTTAAGTGTTTATTTGTTATTTGAGTTTTGGTCTCAATTTGTCAAAATGCATTTTCAGTTTTTAAAATTTTAAAAAGCCACTTTTTAATCACAATTTTAGACTAGTTAAGGTTAGTTTTAGGAATTGAAATTCATAGCACAAGCTTATTGTGCTATAAGCTTAATCTGTTTAAGCTTTTTGTGGTTATAGAACAGCTTTTACTGGCTTATTTATAAGCCTGCAGTTAGTCATTAGTATTTTAAGTCTGTTTTTAAGCTTATTGTCTCCTTGCTTTTTAGTAGTCTTATAGCTTATTTTACTTGCTTATTTTTGTTCATTAGTGCTTATTATGTAAACATATGGTTTTAGCTTATTTACTTTCCTTATTGCTTAATAAGCTTAAAGAAACCAAAAAGTTAACTTTAGCCACTTAGCTTAAAAAAGGGCTAAACTGTCATTTTAGTTAGCTTATTACTAGCTTATTTTTAAGTTTTATAAAAAGTTCTTTTTTTTAGTTTTCCATTTTTGCTTATTTTATAACTTTTTAAAAAAAGAAAAAAAATGCTTTATAAAAAAAGAGGTCACAGGGGTCGAACCTGTGACCTCCCCTTCACACACCAACACACTTTACACTACGCCCTTGGGTCTTTTTCGTTAAGACTCTCACCCACATTTCTTTTATTACCTTTTTGCCTTATAAGCCTTTCAGCCCTTTTTAGCTTAATAACAGCTTATTTCAATAAGCTGTTTGTACCTTTTTATTTTTCTTAAGTTCTAAACTGTTCAAAGGACTTTTCATGAATTTTTCAGATTTTTATAAGTTAGTTTAATATTTTTAATAATATTTTTAGATTAAAAACAGTTTTTAATTCATAATAAATTAAATAAAGGTCAAAAAAATATAATTCTTTTTTCTAAAATTATTTTTAATCATTTAGGACATTTAAAAATTAAATTTTCATTTGTAGAGTTAAAATTTGATAATTTAGGTTTTTAAAGCTCGGGTTTTGATTTCTGTTATCGTTTTCGTGTTTTAACCTTAATTGCTTTCGTTTTTAGCTTGCCTTTATTTGTTTTTGCATGTTATTAGTAGAAATAGAATCCCAAATCTAAATCATTGATTATTCAATCACTCGATCACGAACTTAACCTCGATTTTTAATTCACGCCTCGTCGGGATACGACTCGGGAAGGTTTTGGATTTTACTTTGGATAAAAGTAATCTTCCTTTTTAAAAACCTTACGGAATAGTTTCCTCACTCTTTCATTATTTGATATTTTGATTTTAATTATATATATGTATATTAAGTTATATATATAAGTATAATTAAGTTCAAATCAATGATGCATTAACTTATAATGCATCACTATTATAAGTTTGGTGCATCAAAGTTTTAACTTATTGCATCATAATTATCATGTTATTGCATCATAGTTAACTATGATTACTTTCAATACAAGCTTACATCATTAATGCATCACATATATTTTTGGTGCATAATAGATATACTGCATCGTAGTTAAATGTTTGGTGCATCATGGTTATAAGAATTTCATCATAGTTATAAATTTAGTGAATCAATCATTATGTAGTAACTTATAATAATGATGCATCAACATATAACTCATTTATGATGCATAAAACTTATAAGTGTGATGCATTAACTTATAATGCATTACTGTTATAAGTTTGGTGCATTAAGGTTTTAACTTATTGCATCATAGTTATCATGTTACCGCATCATAGTTAACTGTGATTGTTTTTCAATACAAGTAATGCACATTTTTATATTATTAATGCATCATATATAATTTTGGTGCATTATAGTTATAATTTACTGCATCGTAGTTAAATATTTGGTGCATCATGGTTATAAGAATTTCATCATAGTTATAAATTTAGTGAATCAATTATTATGTAGTAACTTATAAAAATGATGCATCAACATATAACTTTTACGCAATAACTTATAACAATGATGCACCAAAACTTATAATTATAGTGCACTAGAACGTTTTTAAAGGATTATTTTTTGTTTTCACGTAAAAAATTCAAAAAATTTATTTTAGTTTTTTTTGTCAAAAACAGTTTTCGTAATTTTTTTTGCAGTGCATCACAATTATAAGTTTGGTGCATCATGTTTACAAGTTACTGCATCACACTTACAAGTTTGGTGCATCATGTTTATAAGTTATTGCATCATATTTATAAGTATGGTGCATCAAGTTATTGCATTAACTTATAAACATGATGCACCAAAGCATATAACTGTGATGCACTATACTCCCTTCGTCTCACTTTTATTGTCCTCATTTGACTTTTAAAGTCTTTCTTTTGCAAATTTGATCTTTAATATTTTTGTTTGTGTTATATAATACTTGATGCAAAATATATAAATAGATTGGTTTTTTAAATATATTTTCATTGGTATAATTTTCATAAAGTATTATATAACACAAACAAAAATATTAAAGATCAAAGTTGAAAAAGATTGACTTCAAAAAGTCAAATGAGGACAATAAAAGTGGGACGGAGGGAGTAATATTTTTGGGTAATTTATGAAAAAAATTCGAAAAAAAATTGATTTTTTTTAAAACATATAACTGTGATGCACCAAAACATGATGCATTAACTTATAAACATGATACATCACAACATATAACTGTGATGCACTAGAATATTGTTTGATAATTTTCGAAAAACAAAATTTCAAAAAGTTTTTTTCGAGGGGGGTGAGGGGGGGAGGGGTGTGGGGGTGGGGGGTGAGAGAGATAAGGTGATGTTGCATGATGAGGTGACATGGTGATGTGGCAAGGTGACACGGTGATGTGGCAAGGTGACACATGTCACCTCCATAATCCATCTTACCCTTTTTATTATAAAAACTTTTTTTATTTTAGCCCAACGATATATA
>BQNB010001795.1:118432-133460 GCA_026074375.1 Tanacetum coccineum | reverse complement strand
TTGGCAGTTTTTGTCTGTTTTTGGTCATTTAAGCTCGTTTTCAGAGGTAAAAGATATGTGTAATTAAGCACTTATCATGAACCAAAGACCATTTGTTGTGTGGTGGTTAGCCAACACTCAAACCCTTTCTTCATCTTCATGAGTAGATGTGACTGTGTCATCATCATTAGAATCTTCAAATTCTTCCAATTGTTTTCTCACAAACTTTATCAGCTCCAAAGCCATAGAGCTTTCTTCTTCAGTTTCTAGCTTCAATTCCAGCATTTGTGAAAGTACTTCCTTTGTCAGAGGATATTTGCTTTCCACAAGCATATGAAAAACAAGTCCAGTACTTGTCATGATAGTATGTACTCCTTTGTTCTGCAAGAAACTTCCTTTGGGCAGCAATTGTGTCATGTAAGAACTTTGCTCTTTCCTCAATAGAATATTGCTCCCTTTCTTCTTGTTGAATCTTTTCAGCAAGAATCTGATCTGCATTTAATCGTGCTTGAATGTAATCAAATTCAGTTGCCAGTGCTTCTCTTGCAGCTTCTTCCTCTTGCTCTACCAATCTTCTAGCCAGAAGTGCATCAAGATCAATTTGTCTTTGTGTTTCAGCATCCATTTTAGCTTGCAATCTTTGAGCTTCCTCTAAATCTGCTAGCTCTTGAAGCTCTTTTGATTTCTTTGATGCTTGAACTTCAGCTTGAAGGTCTTCTTCAGTCATTGGATCTTTTCCTTTTCTCCTTTGAACTCTTTCTGTCTCACCAGTATTAAGTGCAGCAGTATTAACCTCAGCAGTATTAACTTCAGCAGTATTAACCTGAGCTGAAAGTGTACTACCAGTATTAACTTGAGACTCATCAGGTTCTTCAAAATGTAGAATTTTGGTAGGAGTTGGTTTAGATTTAGGTTTCCTTCTGTAAATCTTGCTACCAAGAGGTGCTTGTGATCCCTTAAATCCTTCTGAAGCTACATTAGTTAAGATTTGTGCAGCCTCTAAGGTGGAAGGACTTATTTGTTCTTCTTGAGCCTCCCCTGAACCCTTGCTCTTTTCAGGAGTAGCAAATGTATCTCCTTGATCTGTTTGAGAAGGAACATCTTGATCCTGACCCTGTGCATCCTTAGTTTCCTTACTTTTCCTCTTCTTCCTCAACTTGTTTTCTAGCTTTTTAACCTTCTCCATCAGCTGCAAGATTTCTGTTCCAAGAGTCTGCTTAGTTTCACTTAGTTCCTTTTCCAAGGATTCTACTCTTGATTCCAGCCTAGGTACAATATCCATCAGGTTCCTAAGTTGCTCACTTTCTTCACTAGATCTAGATGCTTGAATCTCAGGTTCATGTGAAGGTGGTGGAGACATGTGATAAGAAGGTTCAAATGATGGACCTTCTGTATCATGATATGAAGGTGATGGAATTTGAGGAGATGGTGGAAGAGTTGGTTGAATGTCAGGAACAATAGAGATTGGTGGAGATGATGTTGTTTGTACAGGTTGAGTTGGAGGTGTTGTAGCTGTTGGTTGTACACTTGATGGTTGAGGAGGTGGTTGTACAGAGTGAGTTAAAGTGGGAGGTGGTTGTGTTATTTGTACATGAGATGATGAGGTAGCTGGTACAGACTGAGATGGTGTTGGATCAGCACTTGGTTGAGGTTGACCTGCATCAATGGTTAGCATAACAGGCAACAATGGTCTATGTATCCCTTGAAAACCTCTTTTCATATTTCCAAAAATCTTTTTGGTTAATGATACAGGGACAAAAAGGTTTTTGTTTTCAGTTTGAACATTCAAAATCATTTGAAGAAAACGGGGGTACATTAAAAACTTTGATTTGCTTTTCAAATTTGAGATCATTCCATCAAAGATAAGTTTTGAAAAGTTAAAGTCTCTTCCAGTGGAAAGACAGATCAAAGCAATGGCGATGTTGCTACCAAACTGATCCCATCCTCCACTTTTGGAGCTTAGACAGTGAAGAATGTGATGGATTAAGAATCTCCATTGGGGTGTAAAGTGACTTTTACCCAATATTTTGCAATCCTTCAAAAATCTCTTCATTTTGCAACATGTTAATCCCTGAAGCATCTGCTAATTGGAGTTGCCTCCTAACAGACTCTTCAGTGATTGTATATTCAATAGAATCTATGGTTGCATTAAGTTGTTGAATCCCATCTTCAAGTGTTCTAGCAGTTGCAGTCTGCCAAAACTGCTTGATAAGAGAATCGTAGATAGGTGGATTGTGAGTGAGAGCATACCTCAATTTTGATCTTCTAAGGAAATCCACTATCTCTGTGTACCCAGCACTCTCAGTGGGTTTGAGTAAGAAACCCACTTGGTTGTGCTTATCGCAATACTTGAGTTGCGCCATTGAAACACTTGGTGAAAATATTTGAATCTTTAAAAATCAGTACTGGTGATGTGACGTTTGACAGATTAGGTCTGGTAGTGGAAGTAATTTTAACGATTGCTTTTGAAAAAATAATAGGGTAAATAGTGATAAGGATGAAAGAGAAATTACTTTATCCCTATATAAGTACTCTATCAGCGTTTTAGGCGGCTAAAATATCTTCAACGGTTATGTTTGAATAAAATAAAATAATTTTATTTCAAACAGTATTAAGTGAAAGCTACCAGACTTAAAACTTGTACTACCAGACTTAAAATAGTCAACCAGTATTAATAGTAACTCATCAGACTTAACATATTTTCAACCAGTTTTAATAAAATTTACAGCAAGTAGACCACAACATCATTACTTACAACCAAATTGCATCCAATTAGCAAGTGACACCTGGCACATAAAAATAATTATACTAAAAAACCCCCCAACCCCTAATAATATCCTCAAAAAAATTCCTCACCCCTAATCATACTAACAACACCCTATTAACCCAAACCAAACACCCAACACCACCCCCACCCCATCAACTCCCCCCCCTCCCACCCCACCCCCCACACCCACCCCCCCCCCCCTCACACCCCCCCTCCCCACCCCACCACCCTAACCACACCCCCCCCCCCCACATCAATAACACGTGGGAGAGGGGGTTGTTTTGCTTGTGTTCTTTTTTTCTTTTTTTTTCTTTTTTTAATTAATTTTCAGCTATATATAGCTTATCTGAGAAACGATAATAGCGCCGTAAAAATCTCTAACGGTAACATTTAAACAGTGATAAAACAGAAGAAAGTCAAATTTCCCGCAACCAGCATTAACAATAACCTACCAGTATTAAAAAGTACACTACCAGACTTAATTTTGGTCAACCAGAATTAACTAAGAATCAACCCGAATTAACTCTTTTTCAACCAGAATTAAGTATGTACTGAAGATGTACAAAAGCTAAACCCTTATCACGCATGCCTTTCATCTGCACATCCATGCAATGCCTGCAAAAATTAGTCTAAAACAAAGAAAAACATGCTGTAAGAGAGTGTATAGACAGAATTAATGAAAACTAACTACCCGAATTAATGCTGCTTAACTACTAGTATTAAAATGACATAACTACCAGTATTAATATGAACTAACTAACAGTATTAAGACTACTTAGCTACCAGAATTAAAACAAACTATACAACCAAGCCTCCCCTTAAATGTAGCTATGGGTTAATCATACCAATGCTAACTACCAAGTAGTTAAACCGTGGTCTATCAAAAGGTTTGGTCAACAGGTCAGCTACATTTAAGTCTGTGTGAATTTTCTCCACACTTATAAACTTCTTCTCATAACAATCTCTTATAAAATGGTGACGTATCTCTATGTGCTTTGTCTTGGAATGATATACTGGGTTCTTCACAATGCAGATTATGCTTTCATTATCAATGTGGATTTTGGTATTCATGAAGTTGAAACCATAGTCCAGCAATTGATTTTGAACCCACAATACTTATCCACAGCAATTTGCAACAGCTACATATTCAGCTTCAGTTGTTGAAGTAGCCATAATTGTCTGTTTCTTACATTGCCATGAGATAAGTCTTTGTCCAAGAAATTGACAACCACCTGTTGTGGATTTCCTGTCAAGGTTGGACCCACCATAGTCACTATCAGAGAATGCTTCCAAGTCAAAGGGTGATTCCCTAGGATACCATAAGCCCAAGTTTGGTTTGCCCTTGAGATACTTGAAGATCCTCTTGACAGCATTGAGATGAGAAGTCTTTGGAGTTACCTGAAAACGTGAACAAACACATACTGCATACATAATATCAGGTCTAGAGGCAGTTAAGTACATGAGGGAACCTATCATGGATCTGTACAAGTGTACATCTACATCAATAGCTTCCTCATCCTTTGTCAGAGGCACCTTGGTCTCCATGGGTGTTATTGCAGCTTTCACATTAACAAGATCAAATTTCTTGAGTATCTCAGTTACATACTTGTCCTGAGATATGACGATTCCTCCCTTGTTCTGTTTGACTTGTAGACCTAAGAAAAATGTGAGTTCGCCTATGGAACTCATCTGAAATATGCTTTTCATCAAGGCTTCAAACTCATCACACCAAGACTTGTTGGTAGAACCAAAAATGATATCATCAACATACACTTGAACCAGCATGATATCCTTTTTGTCCCTTTTAATGAATAAAGTCTTGTCAATTGTGCCCCTCTTGTATCCATGCTTCTCTAGGAATGTTGATAAAGTAGCATACCAAGCTCTAGGAGCTTGATGTAGTCCATACAAAGCTTTGACCACCTTATAAACCTTTGTAAGATGATCAGGATCAACAAAACCAGGAGGTTGTGAGACATAAACCTCTTCATCTATATTGTCATACAGAAAAGCACTTTTAACATCCATTTGGTATACTATAAACCCTATAAATGAGGCAAAGGCTAAAAACAACTTGATAGCTTCTATTCTTGCCACAGGAGCAAAAACCTCATCATAGTCAATACCTTCTTCCTGTGTGTACCCTTGGGCCACCAATCTTGCTTTATTCCTCACAACCACACCTCTTTCATCTCTTTTATTTCTGTAGACCCACTTGGTGCCAATCACCTTCATTCCATGAGGTAGATCTACAAGAACCCATACTTGTTGTAGCTTGAATTGTAACAGTTCTTCTTGCATGGCTTGAACCCAACTGTCATCTTGTAAAGCTTCAGCAATCTTTTTAGGTTCCTCTTGAGATAGAAAACATGCAAACAAACAATGCTGTTGATCTTTGTGATTGTTTCTTTGCTGCTTTTGAATATGACTGAGAAGAGCATGAGCTCCTGATTTGTTCTGCACTTTGCTCCTAGTTTGCACAGCTGACTTAGGATCACCAAGTATTTGACTTTTTGGGTGAATACTATGAATCCTAAGTGTAGGAGTAGGACTGACTTCAATTTCTGTAGGAAGACTGTTGAAGTCAGTTATCACACCCTCCTCATCATAAGATGCCTCATCAAAAATTCCTGTCTCAGGCTTGTGAAAGATTTCGAGCTCTGGCATAAGTGAATCATCATGATCAAGCCTACCAGTATTAACTGTCTGACTACCAGTATTAACTGAAGGAGTACTGGTAGTGTTGTTTTCAGGGACTGTCCCTAAATGCTTTAGGGCAATTTCTTCCAACTCTCTTCTAAAAGCTTGAATCTTAGGATTGTCTTCTAAAGAGTCAGTAGAGGAATCCTTCTTCTCTTTTTGAGGTTCTGTCAAGGTCTCCTCTTTCTTTGAATTTGTGGAAGATGTCCTTGATTCATCTTTTTCTTCAGGAATCTTTACAGCTGAAGGCACAACAATAAGCTCTACTTCCTCATCTTTTTCCTCAGAAGCAATAGACTTTGGAGTTTGTGAAGTACCTGCACTGTTAGTTACTTCTGAAGCACCTGCATGTGGGTTAGCTTGATTCTCCAAAGATACAGGAATATAGTTCATAGAATCAGTAAGATAGTCAATATCAAACATCCATCTATATCCTACTCCTTTGACATTGGGTTTATCTTCAAGAAAATTAACATGCAGATTTACTTCTACTCTTTTGGTTACTAAATTATAAACCCTATAGGCTTTGCTATTTAGTGAGTAACCAACTAAGAATCCCTCATCAGATTTTCCATCAAACTTGCCAAGCACACTAAGAGTATCTAGAATGGTAACATGACACCCAAAAGGTCTTATGTAGCTAATAATTGGTTTGTGGCCAAACAAAAGCTCATAAAGGAGTTTTGTTTTGAGGTTTAGTCACTCTTACCCTATTAAAAATATAGCAAGCAGTACTAACTACTTCTGCCCAAAAATAGTTGGTAAAGTGAGTCTGCTAGCATAGTTCTAGCAGCCTCAATTAGGGTCCTGTTCATTCTTTTAGCAACACCATTCTGTTGTGGAGTTTTGGCATTGCTATACTCTTGTTTTATTCCCTTGTTTCCATAAAATTCAAGCATATTTCTATTCTTAAATTCAGTGCCATTATCTAATCAAATGATTTTAACCCTATGACTAAGCTGGTTTTTAATCTGCCTAATGAAGTTTTGAAGAATGCCACTAATTTCATCCTTAGAGGCCAAAAAGAATACCCAACTAAATCTGGTACAATCATCAGTAATTACAGCAAATAAACTTGCATGATTAATGCTTATTACAGAAGTAAAAAAAAAAAGGACCAAAAAGATCATATCACGTGTGTAATGGCTCAGTGATAAATCTTTACTACAGTTGCCTTGCAGGAGGCCCTGTGTTGGTATACCTTATGGCAGGCAAACATGTATGTCATTTTGAAAAACCTTGGAAGGAAGACCTCATACAAGTTTCCCTTCATAATTTGTTTTAGGGTTTTTAAAATCGATATGACTGCCACAATTAGAGGCATCAGATGTGGCTTTAGCAATCCATACATGCAAAACCTTTTGCAGGATATGGGTTCTTCATATCGAAACGTACATATTGTGATGTCTAGGGACCTTTAGTAGTATCTGATTTTCATCAGGCATTTTAAAGTCAGAAGACACAACAAGACATTCAGTTTCAGTAAAAAGAACCTTGTGCTGCTTATCACATATTTGTGATATTGAGAAAAGGTTAAAATGCCCTAATTCTTTTACAAAAGACACACTATCAAAATCTAAATTACCAACTCTTATTTTTCCTTTACCAGATATGTAGCCTTTGCTACCTCCAAAGGTAACAGATCCCCCATTGAATTCTTCAAAATCCTCCAGTTGATCCTTGTTACCTGTCATGTGCCCTGAGCATCCACTATCAAATATACCTCTATCTACCATGTTCTTCAGTGGATGATCCTGCACATGAAAAAGAGAAAATTAGTTTCTCTTAGGGACCCAGGCCTTTTCAGGCTTGGGTCTGCCTTGTGGACCTTTAGCATTCACAGTTCTAATAAAAGTTGGTCCACAGTCACAATTGGAGTTTGGTTTAGAGTTCCTCCAGATATAACATGCTGAGGTCTTAACAGCAGATCCCCAATTTCCCTTTACAGCATGAAAATGAGACATTTGTGCTGTAGTTTTTGCAAAGGGTCTTCTTACAGATGAATATGATTTGGAAAAATGCCTTCTTTGATTAAATTGATTCACCTGTGGTCTTTTAGGACTAAAGCTGTTTGAGGTCTTTACAGGTACTGGCTGTCTAGATCTAACAGTATTAACATTAGAACTACTAAAAAAATTAAAAAATTAACACTAGGCCTAACAGAATTAACATTTGTTCCTACTATATTAATATTACCTAACAGAATTAAGTTTAGACCTACAGCATTAAGTTGTACTGATCAGGAACAAATTTATTAGGCATGATTAAGCCCAGGTTTGCATTGGTCCATACTGGTTTTTGCTACCGCCATTACCAGTATTCACAAAACCCTTTGTTTCTTAAACTCAGCCTCTCTTGCCATTTTCTTTTCATAATAGTCACAATCTTTGATCAAATGACTTAGACTACCACAAACAAAACATTTCTTCTTTGTGAAAGAGTAACCTTCCCCTAGTTCTCTTTCCATCATAGCATTCCAATTCTTCCTATTAACTTTAGGTGTTGCTTGATCTTTGATTGGTTGTCTAGGAGTTTTTATGTGTGAAACACAACTAGGTTCAACTTCTTTTGATTTTGGATCAGACACACCTTTTTCATTTGTTGTTATAGGTGTAGACACATACACTTCTGGAGGAACACTTGAAATCTCAGATTCAGGATCAACAGAATGTTCAGAGGAAGTTCCAATAGATCCTGCACTGTCATTAGATTGACAGGTAGAATATTCACTGGATCTATCATCTGATACATTGGGTTCAGGCTCTTGAGGTCCCTTTTTACCATAAACATATAAAGACTTATCAATTTCTTCTTGTGGTGTAGGAGTATAATCCCCACTTAAGGGATGTGGAACACCTTTAAAATCATTAGTCTTTGTAAATCTACTGTACAAAGGTTTTCCAACTGAATCCTCTTTTGAACACTTAAAAATAGAAGAATTCATTTCTTCCTCATAACTTAGAACCTCATTGTTTGATTGTATTTCAAACCCTAAGCCAAGTTTGCTATTTGAACTCATGCCAGAATTAATTAATCTCCAAAGATTCTTGGAAGAATCTTTCCATGAATCTAATGTTTTCTGCAATTGTTCCTTTTCTTTTACAGCTTTCATTCCTATTCTCCTATATCTTTTAAGCTTTTCATCTTTTTCATATATTTCATTAGCCTGAAATGTAAGCTTTTCATTTAGAGAAAGTTGCTGTTTTTGAAAAGTAACAAGTTAAGCTTCTAGTTTCTTAACAACTTGACTATAGGCAAGTATTTGTGCTTCTTGATCACCTAACTGATTCATTTGTTCATCACACAGTAGTTTAAGGGTATTGTATGAATCAATGCAAGTTTTAGAACACAAAGTTACCTCATTACTTGAGCTGATAGCCATAAGTGCATGATTTGTCTCTTCAACTTCAGTATGTTCTCCCCAATTGACAATCCCATCATCCATTGTCAGCAAACCCATCTGATTCTTCTCTTGCTTCCCAGCTTCTTGATGTTGATAAAATGAGTCTCTCTTTTTCTTTCCATCATGTGTTCCCTTTGCTGTACATTCCCTAGCAAAGTGACCAGTGTTGTGACAATTGAAGCATTCAAGCTTCTTTTTGTCAAAGCCAACAGGTGTTTTTCCATCCACGCGAACTCTTCTTCCTGTTTTCTTATAGAACTTCTTCATTCGAATAGCAATCATCGCTATCTGCCAATTTATGTCCATCTCTTCAATGTCTAAATCATCAATCTGTTCCAGATCTTCATGAAGCAAGTCCCAGTCCTCTGATTGTTTGGCAAAGAGGGAATAGATAACTTCATCAGCAAAACCAGCAAGAACTTCTTTTTCAGGAATATTGGTTGAAGAAGTAGAAGGAGTGCAAGTACTGTAGGCACCAGTAAAACCAGACTTAACCTTATTAGTGCTGCTTTTGCTTTGTGAAACAAAAGCAACATTTTGAGCACTTGAAGATGTTTTTGAGGCACCTTGGATTTCCTGCTCAAAAACTCTAAGGTTATTGTACAAATCATCAATAGATAAAGTGTCAACCTCTGGTTTAGTTCTCATAGTCATTGCCAGATTGGACCATGCTGCGGGCAAAGATCTGAGAAACTTATGATTTGCATCCTCAGTTGATACTTCAGCACCATGAGCTTCCAACTGAGAAAGTAACTGTTGGAATCTGTCATATCCCTTTTCTAACCCTTCTGAACTGGATATTCTGGATTTTTTAAAATGCTTCAAACTGTTGTTTGGAAATAGCTTTTGCATTTTCTTTGGGATGTGCATTACCACCAAACCTTGTTATGATGGCTTCCGGTTCTCTTGTTGCATCTCATCCATCCATGAACCTTTCATTTGCTCCTTGGGAATCTGGCCTCAGCAGGTTCTGTCTTAGCCTTCATTCATTTTCGCAGCTTGAATTTTGCAGCAGTTACTGGTGAAAGTATTCGTAACAATTTACACTTCCTTTCCAGCTGAAATTCTTTTCTTGGAGTTTACTTTATGAATTACCTTTTCCCAATACCTCATTGTCAATGTATTAAGGATAATAGATCCTCTCCATAGCTATATATATTACTCTCCTGTCTTCTGAAATAGAGAGTTTGTATTTGATGATTAGCAGTTGTTTAAGATCACTGTTGTTGTGGTTTAGGTGAATTCTCCAGTGTCTGATGCATCTTCTATGGTTGATTCGTTCATCATAACTGAGATGTTGTAAGAACTCAATCATTAGCATGGTTGATGAATTTTGTAAAGAATCGTAGAGAGTGTAGTTTGTGGTTCTAGTGTTTCTTCATCTTCAAAGGTCCCATCTACTGGCTATGATCTACACTTGTAGGTCCTTGTTTTGGATCATATATTAGTCTTTGTAAGACCATATAGCTAACTTGAATAAATCCAAAGTAACTATGTGAGAGAACTACTATGAGTATCAAGTGTTATGCGGAAAACTTAACACAAGAATTAAGAAGTAACATATAAAACTAATTTGCTATTAATTGTCTAGTTAAGCTCTAAATGTTCTATTGATACTTCATTTCACGTACATAAACATTGTGCCTTAGGGTTTTCTTTTTTTACAACCCAATGGAAACCCGTAATGGGCTTTCACAACGGGTGAAAAAGTTAATACGTATCTGTTTTCCTAAGATTTCTACCTAAGATAACTGTATTTACTATTCTCTGTTACATAAACAGACTTAACGCTAAAACTAGACTTATACTAATTCTGTGACGCCACGTACTAACTATAGTGACTTGTCTACTGTACTACCTGTTTCTAACGTTAGTAATGCAGCTTTAGTACTGCCAGACTTAACTTAGTACTGCCAGTATTAACTTAGTACTGTCAGAACTAACTAATACTACCAGACTTAACTGTTATATAACCAGTATTAAGTCTTTCACAATCTATTTCCCAACAACAGAAATCTAGACTAAAACCGTACTTTGTGCCAGAACAAAGCTTTGCTGATTTTCAATGACAATTTAGTGGACTTAGAGACTCTAAGGCGAGCTTTGTACCTGATACGGAGTCTGTTTCTTCTGTTGGTGATCTTGAAAACAAGGATCAAATTGACGATAAATAGTCTTTAATAGTGGAACTTGGTTCTGAAAAAGATCAAGACCATGATTCCGAAAGTGAGCGCGAGCATGTATCTGATCATGTTAGAAGACCGTACTTTGTACCTGAACAGGTTGCTTCCGATGAAACAGGGGTTTCTACTTTTCAGAAACAGTTAAGTGAAGTTAGTGACTCGAAGGTTAGCTCTGTACACGATACAGAATCTGATTCTTTAGATGACGATCTTGAACATAAGGATCATATCGAAGATGAACATGCTCTAGAAGCCGAAGTGCTTTATAAAAAAGATGACGAACATGAGTCGAAGATAAGAGAGCATCTGGAGATAACTTATGAAGACGAGCAACCATTGTATCAAAGCGAGCATGTATCTGATCATGCTACTCATGGAAGCGATACCATTGAAGATGATAACATTGTGGACCTAATTGAAGTTCTGAGAGGTGATGTGGCTGAAATAATTATTGGGAATGCGGCAAATGAACAAGAAGTAGCAAATGCAGAACCTTCTATGGATCTCATGTGAGATGAAATTCACATGAATTTGGATGATCAAGAATTGCATGGCAATGTGTCGAGTTCTTCATCATTGTGTGAAATGAGTATCGATGTAAAAGAAAGGAAACTGTTGCAACTAAAAGCTACATTAGCTGATATAACATATAGGTAATGTTATTTCTTGTTGTTTAGTTTTCATATGTTTTTTTGTTAATTTATATAGGACATTAGATAGAACAATATCAAGCCTAGAGATGGAATTAGATGTAGATCAGTTCAAAGTATAATGTGCTATGTTTGTTTCTCAATACTGATCTTACTCACTTCGGATCACCTTTTTACATTCAAATGAATTCCAAGTAAACTTAGGCTACTTTTAGAGTCAGTTTAGGCTGCCTTTTGGAGTCATTTTAGCTGCTCAGTTGGCCGCAAACTGTCCCGCAGCGAAGCGCGAGCAAACATACTTGTTACATGACAACAAGAAGGGTCAAATAAAGAGTCATTACTATCCTCTAAATTTTATGAAAAGGTAAAATTGACAACAAAAAAAAAACATTGTCAAAGACTTTTGATTATTTTTTTACTATAATATTGAGGATGAAAAATAAATAAAACTCAATAAACAAAAAATAAGAATAAAACTTTTGAAGAAAAAAAAATAGTCTTTGTGTTCAACAATTTTTCAATGTTCATCCTTTTATTGTTAATAAAATTGTTTTGTTAAGCAAAGCTCTTTGAAATTCTTTATAAAACATTGAAAACAAAGGTGAAGTCGTCACTGGAAAAAAATAATTTTACGTTGTTTTAATTAACATTCAATTGATGAATATAAGAAAAATATGATGAAAATTTGGGTTGGTGAACACTAGATTGATGAACACAAAACTTTACACAGTTTTTTCTGAAATTTTTTTTAACGATTTTTAGCAATTTCGACTCCTTTGTTGTGAAAGTATTTCAAATTTTTTGGAAAACTTTTTTTCTTTGAGTTTGTTAATTGGTGTTACGTGCAGAGTACTTCATATTTCTAGACTTTTAAGGAAGTGTAAAAAAGAAAATAGGCCTGCTTTTTCGTTAGGCTAATGTCACATAAATGTATCTTACTTGTCATCGAATTTTTTTCAAGATAGTGAACTTTTTTTCCTTATCCGAGTATTTTTAAGGTATTTTGTGACATTTTTGCCTTTTAAATTATTAGAATTCCTATTACCCAAGAGGGGCAAAAATATTAGAAAATACCCCAAGAAAACCGAATTTGAAAGATTAGTACTCGGATAAGGAAAAAAAAATATTCACTACCTAGAAATAGATTTTGTTACAAGTAAGATATATTTATAAGTGATTAGCCCTTTTAGTTTTAGTTTTGCGAGAAATAAACATAGAATAAGTATATGGTGTATTGGTTTGTGAAAACATACTATAATTTAAGTGGTGTTTGAATATTACTTAATTCTTTTAATTAGAGAAAAACTGATTTTAAAAAGTCATATAAAATGTGTTTGTTTATAACTTAATTGGAAATGATAGCTGAAAATATAAAATGATAATATGAAAGGTTTTTACATTAAGTCATTTTTTAATCAAACATGACTTAGGGTCTGTTTATTTTGTTTTTTGTATTAAGTCTTGTAAATTAAAATAACTGTCTCGATAAATGTTATCTGTTTGTAAATGAATAAATTATTGTTTGTTTTGTGTGCTTAATAAAGTGTATGAATTAGAGAAAATACAGCTATACTCTTTTATATGAAATAAGTGTTGAACACAAAATTAATTCGATAAAATTAGTGGAGGGTAAATATATAAAAGTAGAATAAACATGATGACTGAATTGAGAAACCTTCACTCTCATGGCTTTTTCCAGAAGGTGGTTCATTTATTTTAAGCATCAAACACTCGATTAATGACTTAATAATTTTACATATTTATGAATTAAGACAATTAAATCATTATCAAACACTACTTAATAACCATATTTAACAATCAAGCCCTTAATTGTGTGTAGGTTTGTTTACAAAATTAAACCAAGATCAAACTTAGATAAATTGCTAAGTATAACAAAATAATTTGCGGTTATCTTATTACTTAAGTATCATTCCACAAGGAGTTATGATCAAATTAGTAGATAAATTAAAATGAGAGGATGAGAAGAAATCATAATCATAAATATATTTTTTATTAAAAAATCTCTCTTATTTAACATTTGTAGATAGAAATCCTTCTTATTTTTTGATTTTAGTTTTTCTTCTCGACGAATCTCTTCCCGTTCTACAAGTACATAAATCATTTGAGCATCGTCAACGTAGAGTTTCTTAAACGGCTTCTTATTGCTTTACAGAGTGTTTCATTGACACTAGCAGGGTACCCGCGCGATGCGGCGACGGGTACCCTGTGAATAACCGAAGAAAAACAAAAAAAGATTCCGATCAGCCCCGGTTCACACATTTTTATAGGTTTCGGTTGGTTCTTTTCGGTTCGTTTTCGGTTTGCTAGCCGAATCGGTGGCCGCTCATGTTCCCGGTTGAACCCGTTAGTCCGATCCGGTTTTTAAAACTATATGTATCAGCATATAAATTATATGAAATTTTGTTTGTTTTATTAGTTTGTACTAAGGGTGCCCACGGTCCGAAACCAGACCGGATCGACCAAGACCGGACCAGACCGAAACCGACTTTGGCCAAAACACTGGACCGGTCCGGTTCGGTTTTCGGTTCGGTCCGGTCCAATAAGGCACAATCGCCAGGTTTTTTGTAAGACCGAACCGGACATACCGGACCGAGGACCGAAATTAAGAAAAAAGGATTGACCGAGGACCGAACCGAAATAGGTTCGGTCCGGTCCAGTTCGGGCCGGTTTCTCGGTCCAGTCCGCGATCCGTTTTGCTCACCCATAGTTTGTATAGTGTATATAATAATATATGTACTTTTCATTTTAAGAGTGTTTTAAAAATAACATTAATTAGTGTGTTTAATAGATTAAGGGGTGTTTAAGAATAATATTAAATGTGTTGACCAGTCAATAAGTGTGTGTTTGTGTATTTGTTAATTGTACATATTGCATGAATATTTATATTTCTAAGTAGTTTTAATAAGAGTATTAATTGTGTATTAAAAAGTTGTACAATATGTTTTGTTGTTTGTATATTGTTTGCATTAAAGAGTGTATATGTAATATATTTGTTCTTTTGTTGTAAGCATTAAAGCTTATACATTATGCATGAAAGCTTGTATTACTTAAAAAATTAATGATGAGAGAGAGATCAATTTGCTTTATAAGATAGTAAAATTTTTGCATTGCAAGAAAAAGATTTTTTCAAAAGTTATACTTGGTTACTGTTTTTTTAGTGTCGCAATTTTTTACCTGACATGAAACTCGATCTGAGATCAAAATTGGTCCCTTCTAAAAGATTGCCCCCTCTAGTTTTTTTTACGGATTAGAATCCTCTAAAGTTGAGTCAAACATGATACATCATGTTCACCAATCACAAATTAGTTAATTGTATAAAACTTTT